>VZTN01004350.1:80262-157261 GCA_013400515.1 Erpornis zantholeuca | reverse complement strand
GACTAGTTATGCCTGCTCTTCCTAATTATGTCAAAGAGCAGTGATTACATCTGTGACTTCCACTGTGGCTTTCTTTAGGTATATAGGTGCCCTGGCACGCAGCAATCGAGGACTTAAATTGCTTTTTCAGGAATATGAGCACTGTTTCATAGTGCTCCCCAAGATCTGGAAGAACTGTGCTTAGTTTAAAATTAATTAGCTGCTCATTATAGTTGATGAGTTAACCTCCAAACGCGTGTGGTAAGCAGGCGGCTTGGCAGACTGCTGCTTGTGAGTCTGAATGTTAATAATTTTCTTTTTTTAAGTGGCTAACGTGTGAGGTTTCTGTACATCCATCTTTACCTGCAAAATGTGTAGCCAAGATCTCCTTTGAAGTGCAAATCAGAGCATCTCCTGACCTCTCTTTGTCAATTTGGATCAAACCCAACACTTGATGTAGAGAAGCGTTTGCAAGAATTTTGTTGCTTTGAAAAACCTGTTGAATTTTGGTTGTTCCATTAAGAGTAAGGAATACCTGAATGTGCTTGCATTTTACACTTGGGATAAATACCTTAGTGACTCATCTTCTTTGTGTTTGTTACAGGTTAAATATGACTTTCTGTATGAAAAGGTGCATGTCTGTTGCTTGGAAGAATGGGCCAGTCCAATTTATCAGAAGATCTATACAACCTTTATTCTTGTTATACTCTTTCTTCTTCCACTGATGCTGATGCTTTTTTTGTACACTAAAATTGGCTATGAACTCTGGATTAAGAAACGGGTGGGAGACGCTTCAGTTCTTCAAACCATTCACGGGAGCGAAATGTCTAAAATATCAAGGTTTGTAAGCAAAATGCACTTGAAACTTTGACTTCTAGAAAGCTTTTTTCCCTCACTTTTTCATTCCTCTTGAATAGAGTTTAAAATGCCTTGCAAGACATGCTAATGTCATGCTCCAAAGTGCACTGCTGTCCCAAAAAAGAGAAATAAAGTGCTGGATATAGATGATGATGCATTTTTTTGTTTCCAAGGGAATTGTGTGCTTCTCAATATTCCTTGAGGGTTTTATTTGCATCTGCAGCCATCAGAACAGTCACAGATCTAGCTTGAAGAGAGACATGAAACTGCCAGTCAGTTCCCAGTGATTCAGTGTGGAATGTCTTGGTGCAATTTCAGGAAGAAGAAGCGAGCAATTGTTATGATGGTGACAGTGGTGTTTCTCTTTGCAGTCTGTTGGGCCCCTTTCCACGTGATTCACATGATGATGGAATACAGTGAGTACCTGCCATATCTCATAGAATAAACTCTGGTTTTTGGTTTTTTTTTTGATAATGGAATTACAGGTTGTAACAACCTAGTGCTGCTGCAGCATTCAACTCTAGAACACCTGCTAGCAAAGGTTAATGTTCTGCTTATAAGAAAAACTTAAAGAAAACCAGGACTATTAGAGGGTGAATCCCTGTAGATTCTTTTTCTTACCATGTCTGTTATACTGCCCTCATTTGCTGAAAGGTCCAAAGTGCCTGGCTGAAAGGTAAAAGTTATTTCTGAGCATAAAACCTTAAAGTTTTTATTTATATTTAATTTAACTTAACCGTTTTGAGTTAAACTTACTATGAAACATTTATCCCTTTTATTGAGGTAGGCAGATTAGAAATATAAATACTGGACATCACAGTGATGATACCCAATGAATCCAGGTGGAGTTTTTTAGTGCTCTTCACTGAAGACTGGCTTGGAAATGCCATCAATGCTTGTTGTGTTGGCTTTTTTGCTATTTCCTTTATTCTCTTGGGTCTTCTACTGTTCATCTCCCACCTCCTCTGTGGGTACTGAAGCAGCCTGAGTGTAGGAAGAACAGGAAATTTCTGTAGTTGTTGACCTCTATTTGCTAAAGGCAGGAGCTGTTTCTTTGTCTCCTATCACAAATAAGATTGTAGCAGATATGTCAGTACTTCAGCCAGTCAGCTTTTTTGGCTCATAAATTCTCTTTCATTTGAAGCATGATTATGTGATAGATCTTGATTTTATCTTGTTGATGAAACGATTGCTAATGTTAAGAACTTCCAGCATGGGTTTTTGTTGATTTTAAACAAAAGCTTCTAATGCCAAATTGGATATAAATAGGCTAAGTAGTAAGCATTTATGGCATTCTGTGCTTACAGCATATTTTTCTTCTCCTCATCAGGTAACTTGGAGAAGGAGTATGATGATGTGACAATCAAAATGATCTTTGCAATTGTCCAGATCATAGGATTCTTCAATTCTATTTGCAACCCTATAGTGTATGCTTTCATGAATGAGAACTTCAAGAAAAATTTTCTGTCTGCCCTCTGCTTCTGCATTGTGAGAGACAACACATCCCCAAGCAGGCAGCTTGGGAACTCGGGGATTACCATGAGGAGGCAAAAGCCAAGTGCTTCTCAGAGAGAGCCAATGGATTCGGACGAAGGCAGGAGGGAGGCATTCAGTGATGGCAACATCGAGGTCAAGTTCTGTGATCAGCCAGCTTCCAAAAGGAATCTGAAAAGGCACCTGGTCCTGTTCAGCTCTGAGCTTACTGTGCACTCTGCAGTAGGAAGTGGACAGTAGCCTCTCAAGGGGTTTGGGAATGGAGAAATCACTCTCTTGAGGATAATTTCAATAAGCCATTTAAAAGAGTTTGCTACTTTGCATGCTGAAATGAAGGGGAAAAATGTTCTGTGGACTGTAATAATGTAGGGATAGTGGCTGAGAAAATTCAGTATTTATTTTATAATGATAAGGAGTAAAACTCTGGAAAACAACATTACTGTATGATTTCCAGGAGAAAAAGAAATTTCTTCTTAAGCTAATTTAAGGCTTGTTTGCCCTCTGCTTTAGGTAAGCCAAACAACTGCTGCTTGCTCCATTTATTCTGTGTCTGGGCTGTACACAGCTGAATGCCAGAAGACAGGAACTATGGAGAGAATGTGCACCTTTTTTGGACAACTTGGAAATCTGACATGGGCTGACATTGTAAGATCTACTCTCTGCAGGTTTGAGGACAGCAGCCTCAGATCTGAGTTCAGGAAAGATGGAGACCGAGATTCTATTTTATGAAAAAAAAAGCAAATGTGAAAGAGTTATCCAGAATATGACTGAAGAGATTTAAGATTTAAACATTGCATGCATGTTCAGATTTTGCGAACAGGAAGTATATTAGTAATTAACAATGCATGCATAATTACTGTGTTGTTTTAACAGGTTAATTCTTGGGTACAAATTTAAATGCCATTGTACTGCCCCACAAACTGCACTGTTCTGCTGGAAAATTGAGAAGTTGCAAAAGTGCTGTACAAGAAAGTGCAGATGCTGGAGGTGTGGTCTGTAGAGTAAACACTGAGTTGAACTTGCAGTCATGCTTGGACATGAGGTTTACAGGGTGAAAGGGTGGTGCTGCCATTTTCTGGAGGGTTATAAGGGCCTGATCCAGAGCCTGTTGGGCCTTCATAGAAGACTTTCAATGGACTATCATGATCTTTGCATCAGACACTTCTCTGAAGACTTGCTCATATTTTTCTGTCTGCCCATCTTCAAAGGGGATTAATTGCTGTCTGAGAACTGGGCTAGTGTTTCATTATTTTGGGCTTCACAGTAAACTGTGGGGTTGATCCCTGTATAAATTCTAAATGTTTTTGTTCTCAGTGGGCCAAACTGCAAAATTGGAAAGGTATGCTTGTAAGTGTGGGGGAGAAGTGTGATCCAGATTGGTATGCTGGGATCTGATCCCATAAATGAGGCCTTGAAGTACAGAATTTGCCACTCCAGCTGAGGTTAGGTTGGATCCTTTAACAGGCTGTAAAATGTTGTTGCTCTCTTCTGTCCCCCCTTGCCTCACTTATGGGACCTTGGTGCTGCCTTGGCAGTCAATTCAAGATTCTTTTACGTTGCAACTTTACACTTCATTGTAAATTAAAACTTAGGATAAAATATCCTTGTATAAATTGGAAGTAATCTGATCCTTTTCTAAGGTCTATAAATTGGCATTGGTTTGTGACACACTTTATTTACATATATATATTTTATATTCTATATGGTACACTCTTGTGCAATGACAGAAGGTTCCTGACTTGTCCTGAGGGCCAGGAATTAAGACCTTAATGGGTCACTATCATAGTTTTCCTCAGCAGATGTAAAGTTTAACTGCCTGATGGTGAGAACTGTGTGTTTGGATAGAATCTGTGACTGAAAACTAATTTATTTTAAGCTATTGATTTATTTGCACTGCTAGTTTCAGTGACAGATTTTAACAAGCATTTACCAAAACTTTCAAATATCTTGTGTTTTTGTTTTGTCTTACCTGCTTCATCTGTTGGCTCATAAAATATTGTGTCAATGAATAACTGTTATAGTATTAATTTTATTTTCATTAAAGTTCCTTTTTGGCTTTGTTTGTGCTGTTTTGCACTAGTGGGTATCTGCTGTAAACTTCACTTTGAACTGTCTTTGTTTAAAGATTCATGTGAGCTTATCTGTGCCTCTTTAGTGATTAAATTCCAGTCCTGTTACAGGTGCCAGCTGCTACTCTAATCCTGAGAGCTGTGATTTAAAGGACTTTACAGAATAAGGTGAGAAGGAGGGAAAAAAAGTCCAATCTCTTTATAGAAGAGAACTGATAAAAGTTTTAGCACAGATATATGTGGCTATGGTTAGGTTAAATATAAACCAAAATACAAAAGGCAGTTCTCATACTGTTCTTAATGGTAATTATATTATTTGTGCATTTTTGACAGAGTAGTTTTCTTGGAGCCAGGTAATCTTATCCTGGACGCAGGGAATAAAAGATCCATTATTGACTTAAGCACAGTCAGGATTTTGCCCATGATTTTTTTAATCTGTCAAAGCTTCAGCTTTGATTTAGCCAACAAAACCAGTTGTTCTGTTGAAGTGGGTCAGTTTTTAGTCTGGGCTGGTAGCCAGTCCCTTGCAATGGCTTGTACCCTGTGTGTGGCTGCAGCTGAGTGCCTCAAACCAGGGGAAGCTGATTCTTCCTCCTGTGGGAGGAGCATCCCTTCTGTCCCCCAGCCTACCTCTGCTTATTTCCATTGTCCAGTAACAGAATTTCATGGTGATCCATCTGATCACAAAAATATTCCTGGCTAATGAATTTATCAGAGAACAGAAAAACCCACCACACTCATTTCTCTCAACTGAGAATATTTATCAAAGCTGTTGTGTTCTTTGAGGGAAAAATTTTTCTTCAAGTTTTTTTTTTATTATCTTAGTTATGAATTACTTATAATTTCTTTGATAACATTAAAGAGAAGTTTCTTTTATTCTCAGCTGTAAGGGGCTAAGCCTTTAAGTTGCAGTGAGATGATGCCAGGAACTGACAGGCTGATGAAGACAGTAGCCTGAAAGGACACATTCAACTGACCAGAGACTCTGGAAATTGAATGGATGGCAAAAAGGTGTCAGATGTGAGCTCATTCAACTGATACCAGAGAGTACTAACAAGGAAAACAGTGAGTAGAAGGGAGTGAACCCTCTCAGTAGCTGTAACAGTAGCAATTAAAAAATACCCAATATCAGCCTGTTTTGAGGAATAACCAGTTGCCAGTGATTGCCAAACCAGCAGAGATGTGTGATGTGCCTGCATCAAGGGAGCAAGCACCTAAATTCTCAGCCTGGAGATGTGTTGGCCCTGTCTGTGTGCTGATTACAGGAGTAGCTAATGTGCAGTGCTTGTATGTGCTGCTGAAGCTGTTGAAACAAGTGATCCAGCAGAGTGAAAGGGACACCTGAGACATCAGAGAAATACACAAAGAGCATTGAAGAGGAGAGCTAGATAATTACTGCCCAAGGGGGAAAAAAAAGGAATAAGTAGAGGAGAGATTTAGTAGAGCTGCTGACTTGGAGAGATGGGAGAGGAAGATAATCGTGGTGAGGTAAGTTTTTATATAAATTAGAGTTGATCTGAGTGTTATAAAAGTTGGGAAGCTTTAGGAACTGTATTCAGAGAGCAGTTTTGTGAACAGAACAGCATCTCAATGCACATGGAAGAAGGCTGGGAAGAGTGAAAGCTGCTGTTCTGGTGCCTCTCCAGGTGGGAGCAGTGGAATGGAGCTAGAGCTTTGCCAGGCTGAGGAGGAGACAGGTAAATGTGAATTTAATGCACGTTAAACATAACAACAGGTTAGATTATGTATATTCCTTTAGAAGCTTTGACATAACAAGCTCTTTATTTCTGTCTACATTCAAAGTCCTGCTTTGACACCTCAAAACTTGCTCCCAGCAGTATTGCTGGACATTGAAGCCATCATTAGCTTCCTCTATTGAAGCTCCAGTGAAGCTGATGGATTATGAAGTTATTTTAAAAGCTCTGGTGTGATCTGAGGTGAATGGTCACATGCTGGTTTATTACAAGAGTTTAATCTGCCCCTAACTCTTCATCCTCATCAGTACAACAAAATGTGCTCAGACAAAACCTGGTTCCTTTCATTCCAAAAAATACAGACTTGCAGTCTAAAAAGTTAGGCTCACACAAGGTTTGTTTTGCTCCAAAAGTGCTGTCCTGCAAGTCAGGTTTGTTTCTGAGAAGGTTTAAGGGTATTTGCATGTACCTTATGCATTCATGAAAGAAGAAATATAGAGACACAAACAAATTTATACAAATTGCATCATATAAATTGCCCTGTAGGGTGCTTAAAATCCCAACCAAAACTTGAAAAGATGTCTTGCTGGCTTAAAAATGGTTTTTGTTTATCAGCCTCCTGTGGAGTAATACAAAACTTCTTATAAAAAGCTCTTATTTCCTTCCATTTTCCATTTTTTTTCACAAAGCATTTCTCCTTATTTTCTATTCTTTGGAGAAATGATCATAAAACCTTTGCCCCAAACATATTGTGGAATATGGTCTGTTTTTGAAAGAGATTCTGTGCTAAAATGACATAATGTGCTTACATTGAAAAACTTTTCTTCTTTAGCACTTCTTTCCTAGAGGAGAATGTCTTTTGATTTTTTTTAAGTTTCTACTTGAAATCTCTTTATAGCCTTTTAGTTTTTATTTGCTCTTTCCAATGCCATCACTCATTTTTTCTAAATTAATTGCACCAGGGTTTCTCAGGACTCACTCTCATCAGGTGAATTTCCTATTCCCTTGGATGTGGTCCTTTTTTCCTCTATCTCTAGTCTTTTCCGAGGTTTATTAAATTGTATGGTCTCACACCATCTTTCCCCATGCCCCTGAGCAAAGCCATAATTAAATGATATAAATTTAAGACAAGGTCTCCATATATCTCTTGTTATGTCTTGGAAATACACGAGAAAGCTTTCAGGCTTTTTTAGTGCTCTTGTATCTGATTTGTAAATCCATTTCACTTTCCCATCTGAAATAGGCATCCTCGCTATTTGCATTTATGCCACCTTGATAAATATTCTGATGTGTGGATCACACTTGCAGGATCAGACATAGTTTTCCTGGAGTATCACAGGTGCAATATTTTAATTTCATTTTCTGCTTCAACAGTTTGCTCAAGCAAAAATTAGTCAGGGTTGAACTGTATTTTCCAGTGTTGACAAATGAATTCTTGACTGACTTAATAAAGCAGAAGTGCATCAACTTACAGATCCATCACACTGCAGGGGAAAAAGATTCCAGTTATTTTAGGAAAATAATTTTTTTTTCCTAAATATTATTTCTACTTGTAAAAGAAAAAGATCAACATGTTGGGGTTTTTTAAAATGCTCTTCTTAATTACCTTTGAAGGTGTCTTTCCTTAGTGGCCAGATTCTGCTGTGCAGGGTGAGAAAGCTGCTAGCTGGAGTGTGTGGGAAGAGGGTGAATTGCATTCTCAGTTTGTATCAGGGCTACTCTCTGTGCTCTGCTTGTTGGCATTCCTGGGAGCCTTCTGCTTTCACAGTGTCACTGAACTCTGCAGTTGTCTTTGCTTCAGATCCCTCTTTTTTAACAACAAACTTTTAGTAGGAAGCTGAGCTTTGACTTCTGCCTTTTGCCTTGCTTCTTTTCTTTTTCTCATCTGTTTGTTTTACTTTTTCACTTAGTCTCTGTCCTTTTTTTTTTCCTTTCTATTGCTTTCCCTAAAGCAACTCCTTGGGTTCCTTGTGATCTTATCTCTTTTATACAGATTAGAATACCCAGGCAATGAATTTTGAGAAGAAAGTGATGCAGCCCTGTGGTTCAGGATTTTTATTCCATCAAGTCTGGTTATCAGATTATGACCTGCATTTCCAGTCCTTATTTCAGGTGCCCTTGGGAAGACCTTGCCCACTCTACTGGTTACATTAGGCTTGCATGTGTATCTATTGTTTCTGAATGACTTTATATATTGGCATTTTATTTCTCAGGCTTCTTATTGACATATTTCCATTGACTTTTTTTTTTATTTTGACTTCACAAATTTCTATTTCCTGGGCTTCTCAGTAACATGCCAGCTGTACTGGGAGAGTTGATTTTTCTTGCATCAAACAACAAGTGTAGATGTCAGTCTTTACTGTACAGATTCAGTTAAACTATGGCTTTTTAATTAAAAGGTCCAGTAACTTTCTTCTGGGAGTCTGTAAAATACACTCTGTGTAGTGTCTTTCGTGTGTGTGACAAGAGAAATTTAATGTTCTACTGCTTCTTGCCTCTAACACGTGGTTTCCATAGGTATATCTGTTAAACACCTGACTTAGTGAGTTCAGTCCATAGCTGAAGAATCTTCAAGACCATGCAACCAGAGAATAAACAGCTAGAAAATATTTAGTGTCTCCATGGGTAAAGTACAAAATATGTCCTCCTATATATCATTATTAAATATCATATGAAAGTTTCTGCCTCAGGCAGACTTGAATTTTGGAAGAGCAAATGTGTGGCAAAAACACATCTGAAAAATCTCTTCGGGTCCAGCAGCTCGGTGGGATTGTCGTGGCCTCGCTCGGGCTGTAGATGGCACCGTTGCTGCACGTGAAAAGCTGAGCTTTTCCAGTCCCTCCTAAGGGAATTGTTCTCCTACAGGCGTTTGGAAGCATGAATTTGATGGTAGGATTTGGTAAGGGTTTGATAGAGTTCTTCTTTCCCCACGATTAGAGAGAAACATGAAGAGAGGTGTTGGATTATTACGTTTTTTCCTTTGTGACATAGTGCTTTGAAAAACAGTTGGAGCTCCTGATGACCAACGGTAAGAACAACCCAGTCAAAGTTGTTTTTATAGTTTTGTCTGGGTTTTTTTAAAGCCATATCTTAGATGTTTAAATTTTCATCTAGAAGTCATCCCTTTGGCTTTGGAACACTTGTTTTCCAAAACAAACAAATACCACTTTTAGGTCTCTCTTGGTTTTGAAGCTGAGCGTTTGAATTATAAAGGATATACAAAAAAATAATAGAGATGAAGGCTCTCTGAAATCCTTCAGACCAGTCATTTCCAGACTCCCCAGAGTGTGTTAAAAATCCTGTAGCTGAAGGCATCCCCCTTCCCAAATCTGGTGATATACTGGAGAGAAGCCAAAGGGGAGGTGGAAAGGGGAGAGAATAAAGTGTTACTTATTAGCAATCAGGAGAAATCTCAGTTCCTAAATGGTGAACTTAAAAATTTAAAGGGTCTCAAAAAGTGATCAGTTTTTGTTAGTCTTCACAGATGCTCATTTAAACATTTTATACACACAAAAGCCTCTAAATTCTCAAAGGCAGTGGAAGAGCTTCGCTATTAAAGTTTAAAATAAAAGCAAAAAATACCCTTGTGCAGGGAAAAAAATTTAGCAGCCTGTCAAGATCCACTGTAAAATACAAGTCTTGCCATAGTGGTTTAAGTTAAGGCTCCACAAATACTAGGGCAAATGAAGAAATTATTACTTGAACTTGTTAAGAGTGTAAATGGGTAAGAATCCTGGATATCCAATATAACACAAACCATGAGAAAAAGTGGAAAGTCTTTGTCATAATTTGCCCATGAAATATTAATACTTTTTCAACGAGCTATTGATGTGTGTTCATGAAGTCTGAAGTTGAATAAATCCACTTTACTGAAGAGGGGGGAGGAGCACAGAAGGATGTAGCCACAGAAGTGGTTTGTTTGTTTGCAAAGTAACCTGAACAGGCAAAGGAACTTTCTGAGTTCACAGTAATCAGGTATTTTGAATGGAAATTTTTGATAATCACATGAAAAACAAGTGTCCCTCTGGCTATCTTTTTTTTCTTTTTTTCTTTTTTTTTTTTTTTGCTGAAGGAACATATTAATGTTCGTTTACTTAGCATGTAGTATTTTCCTTTCCAAAATAAATTTACAGAGTAGCCATATTACTCCTTCCTGATTTTTCTCACATATTCTGGAGATCCCAAATGCTCCTGGAACTTTATTCCTGGAAGCTGTGCTGCAGCTGGGTGCCTGCCAGGCAATAGGAAAAGTAAGTCCTTACACCTGGTGTACTTGGGTCATCTTGGAGCAGCTGAGTGCTGGGTCAGTGATGTGCCTCTGTTCACCTGTGAGTGATTATGTCGTCTTCTAAGGCAGTAAATCCTACTGCTTTTTTAGAGATTTTGAAAAATTAGACACTGGAGTGTAATTTCTGCTTGAGAGCTGTGTCAGAGATGGTTTTCAAATGTTAAGCAACCTTTCTCACAATTGAGATTTTTTTTTTTTTCAAGGAAGGGAAATACAGGAGGTGGTAGAAGGGAGAATATATGGAATATATTCTTAATCCAACACTCAATCCAACATTCAATTAGTTTTGAATTCCTGCTGTGTTTGTGCAGTGTTCAGTAGAAAGGGCCTTAAGTGATAACTAGAAATGAGGAACAAGCACACCATTATATTTGGTAGTAGATTTTTGCAAGACATCTCTGTAGCTTTCAGGGTTAGGAGTGAAAGGTGGGCATGAAACTGTGAGTGATCAAAATCAAATGAGACAAAACATCTTTTCTGGCATTAGTGTGGAACTGAGGCAGAGCTGATGATTGATGTTGTTTCTTTTTCTGTATTAGGGTCAATTTTTTGAGGTAGTTCATGAAAAGTTGATGGCTGAAGTTGTTTGCATTTCCCATTGATCTGTGTGTACTCGGTTCATTTACTGTTCAAATCATTGCTTTGCTGCTTACAGAGCACAGCTGAAAGGCACCCGCTGCACCAGGGCGCTCCTGCTCAGGCATTAACTCCTTCTGATCCTGTTTCAGACCTCTCCAACATGTTTCCTAGGAAGGGGGAACATGGATGGGAAGGGCGTTCGAAGAGTCTTTTGGCTGATGCATCTCTAGTGACACCTTGTGGGATGTTTCACAGAACCGCCTACAACTTTTTTGAGGAAGGAATAAACTAAAAGGCTGCGGTGCAAAAAGCTGCCCAAATACTCCATGTGGGATACACTTAAACCTATGCACTCACCTATAATTAAAAAGAAACTGTAGAGATAAACTTTCTCATGTTGAAATTGTCCTTCCTTAGTCCACTGAGGTTTCACCCTTTGTGGATATACAGATAATGGTATCTAGAAATAAAATTTAACTCTTAGAAAGAAACGTATTCAGATTCACCCTAGAGTGAAACAATCAGAAATGGGAACATTGTGGATCAGTTGCAGCTGGTGTGACTTAGGTGGACTCAGTACATACCTCACTGTCCTGCCTAGTATAGGTTTGATATTCTCATGGAAAACTGGCTGGGAAAAATACCCCAGACAATTAAAAAAATTCTATTCAAACCCGAGTGTTTAGAGAACTTTAATCAATATTTCACTGTCCAATAATTCATTTTTAGAACCTTCTGGTGATTTTCACCTAATTGTATGTACCTTTTTTTCTGTTTAGTGATACTGGATAACTCCTTTAGCTAGATGTATTGGAAGGTTTGTTTCTGGTTGCTTGCTCTCATTTTGTGGAAATGGCCAAGTCTGGGGGTAACCAACATCCCCTGTAGGGAACATAAAAAATGGATCTCTTTTATGTTCTTAAAGTTCTATGCTGGTTGCAGCTTCGCCCATCTGGCATTTCAGGTCTGCTGCCCTGGTCAGAAGATGAATCCCAGCTAACCCTGGGGGAACAGAGCAGGTTTTTTTTAGACAGACCCGTTTTTTAGAAAATTTTTAGCCACTTGTGTTGCTGGGGCTGTGGGTGTGGAGATTATCATGACAGAGACGTAGAAAGATGAATTGCTACATGAAGAGAATTTGGGTAAGAGGACTGAAAAGAGATTTGAAAAAGATTTACTGCTTCTTACTTGCTCAGAAGAATATTTCTTCTGCCTGTGCTTAAATATAATGAATGGAAATTTAGCTTGATCCTTTGCTGACTGAGAAGGAGGCATTGGAGTCTTCAAGAAAATGCTGTGGGTTGCCTTCCAGCACAGCCCAGCTGTACTGATTATTTTTTTTCTTTGTCTAAACACTCAGTCTTTCCTTCCCTTGCATGCCTTGTGCCTCTGGCTTTCTGCCCCTCCCTTAGCCACTGCAGGCTTCTGTGTAGCTGTGTGAGTAGTCCTTTAATTGATGCCCTTGATTCCACTGATAGTGTTCTTTGTTTCCATGTCTTTTCCCTAGGTGCAAGCACTGGGCCAGCTGAGCCTGAGAAGAGTAAAAAGGGGTCTCTAACACCTGAATCTCTAAGTCTGTCCAGAGGACCTGTTTTACTCAAAAACCTTCCCCAAAACTCTGCTGTGAAAGAATAAGTTTTACAAAGGGGTGAGTTTGATCTCCTCTAATTTATATAGCCATTAATAAGATACAAGCAAACTGGGGGAAGTGTTGGCCAGGTCTTTTTCTGCAGCTCCTCTGGGGAAATGAAGCTGTTTTATACCCCTTATATTGCTTTCCTTTAAATTCATGTATATTGACACTGCCTGCTTACTTCTTGCTTTCCATGCCTGGCATTTGAAAGTGAGATATTTGAATTGTTTCTCAGTTTTGTGGTGTTTTGTTTTCATGTTGGAGCACAGGTAGAAGCAGGGGCAGAAGTCCAATTGACCTGCTGGTGTTGCCTCCTGTTCCCATCTCTCTGTAGTGAAGAGATAAAACTTCTGTAGCCATCAGTGCAGAGATACCTAAAGCAGCTCAGTCAGCAGTGATGCCTCTTGTTGGGGGGCTGAGTGCAGGAGGGCCATGAAGCTGTGCAGTTTTCACTCTCTCCTGGACTGCAGCAGACAGAAGTTGTGACTTGGTGAGGTAACACTGTGGTTCAGTGGCAGAACAGCCTCAGGTTCAGGCTCTGCCTGCTGATCTTTCCCTCAAAGCATGATGCCACTGCCACCTTCCTGGTGTGCCAGTGCTCTGAGAGTCTCACTTACTGGGCAAACACCCAGTTACTAAAAATCCTAATTGCTGGCATCTGTATTCAAGGCAGGAGGCGGCCCCTTCCTATGAACAGCCTACATAGGAAACAACCCACGTAGTTTGCAACCACTCTCCTGCCTTCACTGTGCAGGGGAGTTTATCTTTACTAGAAACAGTAACTTGAGAGGTCACCTTCACACTTACTGAAAGCAGCAGACGCTTGGCTCTGACTCATGGAAGGAGCCCAGGTATAGGGGAATGAATGGCTGCTGCCTGGCAACCTTTCCCTCTACTGCCTCCTTCAGCAGTTAAACCAGGCCTAGCTCCGTGTCAGGTACCATATTGTAGATGATGTGTATGATGGTTCTGTCCCTGCCAGAATCCAGAATTAATCCAAAACTCCAAAATCACTGCTGGAAGCAGTTTTGTGTTGGCTCAGCTGGGTTTCAGAGTGAAGCCTCACACTCTGGTGTATGTCTGGTTTCAGTTTTAGAATAACAAATCCAGTTTGGATCGTGAGCCTCCAGCTGAAATAAAAGCCATTACTTTTTTTCTGTGGTTTCACCCTGAGGAATCCTTAGTGTTCCTCTTTACTGTGATCTTGGCTGATTTTTGCCTTCTGTGATATTCATTGGTGCTTTACTTTGGGAGGAAATCCCCTTTTTTATAAAATGCCTTATGATGAGTCACTGCTGCTGTTTGCTTCAAACTGAAGGGGATTCCAACTATGAAATTGTATTATTGCTAAAATAGAATCCTGTTCCATTGCGTAGGTTGCAGTTGAAAGCAGAGAAAGGTCTGGGGGAGTTGTAGGGTAAGCAAGCAGTGTTGCTGCTAGTTTGTTTACCAGGGGACTAATAGCAATTCCAGTAACAAGTGAGCAGCTTAGAAGTCTAATAGATCAAAACCAGCCTCTAGCTAAAAAGCAATTTTGTATCTCTGAAGCTCTGCATAAAGAACCAAAAAACAACCCCAAACCATAATAGTTTGTGTGTTTCTAGCACTAGATATTAAGATCAGTTCAGCAAGAAGTGTAGTTTGGTTTGGGCTTTTTTGTGTGTGTCTGTGTATGTTCATTATGGATTCAAAATTGAATTGCTTTAAGAATGGTTCTTTTAGACATGGAAGATTGCTTTCAATTTTCTTCTTTCTTTATAAATCTGACTACCCTCATGTCTATATTATTGTTGGTTTAGCCCTGGTGCTTTAAGCTGCAATGTTCTGAAACCATCGTCTATCACTTTCTTTTATCTGAAGTAACTGCTGCAGTTCTCTGTCATTCTGCTGGAGTTTGACCAATTTCCAAATTGCCCTGTGTGCATACAGAGGATGGAGTTTGCAATTTGAAGTAGGCTTTGGTCCTGTCTTCTCGTGTCTGCAGAGGTGTGCAGGCAATTCAGGTCTATCCTCTGAACGCTGACTTTGCACCCCCTCTTTAAGCTCTAGATTTCCTTCCTTATTTTCAGAGTTCCCCTGAGAACTTCTACAGGCTACGACAAAACAACTCCCCAAACCACAAAAGGCACCATTTAAAGGAATTTTGTATCAATGTGTTCAATATTAAGGTCTCTAAGGCTGTGGTTATCTATTGAGATATGGTGGTTATTGAGCATTGAAAAGGATGATGAGGCTGCTGATAGCATCACGGTAACACTTGAGTTTAAAAAGAATCTCACTACTGGTTTTACAGCATATTGCTGGAAAGGAAATAAGTTAATAAAAGCCACAAAGATGTACAATTTCCCATAGCCTTTGACTAATGCTGCAAGAAAGAGAGCAGTTAAAAAACACTCTGAGCTGAAGGTGGGGGGATTTCCTTAGGAAGAATGCTTGGGAAAGGCCTTGCCCTGAACCAGACTGGAAGGCAGTCAGTTCCTAACTTCCTGACAGGAAGGGCAGTGGGAGGGCACATCTCCATCGCTCAACTCCCAAAATGCTTTTGGGTTTACATCCCTTCAGAGGTATTTAATGCCAAAGACTCAGAATCCCATAGCAATGTCCTAAAATGCCTGATTTGCTTAGCTGCAATCCTCTCAGGTAACAGGACCAAAGGAGCTGGGCTGCCCTGCAAATGCTGTCACCCAGGTTCATCCGTGTCTGTGGTCTGGCTTGGACTTAAGCCAGCATTAAAAGTGGCTGCTGGGAGCTGACTGGCTGAGTGCACTCTTGACAGTTCCATATGGTGTTCAGGTACACAGCATGGAGTCTGACTGGTTGGAAAATTTGGACATTACTGCTTTTGTTACTTCTGAAAAGGGAAAAGATTCTGTGCATCTTGTGGAAACTTTGAAAACAGCACAGCATTTATGTAATGAAATCTCTGCATAGACAATTACCATGGCACTTACATTAGCTGTGAACTGCTAATATCAAATACAATTTTATTTCTGTGACCATTACAATTTTTCTCCTGAGGTAAAATCTCACCCACATAATCCTCTCATATGTATTCAATTGCTCTTCATTGTCCATCTTCACTTTGCAAGGGCTGAATATGCTTTTTTTAGGAGTTTGGGTTGAACTAAACTTAAATGCTTGCAAACATTTAGAAGACTTGCAAGTAGAAATTTATCACTCACTGGCACTCTGTTGTGGTTTAAGGCTTCCTTCAAAGCACAGAGAACTGCAGAATCTTAGAGTAAGATCATGATTAGTAGGTGGATAAATATCCCTACATTATAAAATAATCATCAGTGTTTAATGTTTTTTCTAGGTTGTAATTGCTGGCGAAGTCCATAAGGGAAGTAGAACTTTGTTTGCTTCAACATTTTAGTGCTCCAAGAACTTGGGTTTTTTTCTTTTTTTTCTTCTTAAAGGAAAACAGAAAATAAAAAAAGACCTTATTTCCACTGCAGCAAATGGCTTTTCCTTACATCATTTATAAAAATTAATCATTTTAACAACTTTTTTCTTTACTGTTCAAAGAATTTTTACATTTTTCTTGATTGTTCCCCAATGCCTATACATTGCCTCTGTCTATGTTTTATGAGTAAAATCTAAATAACACAAGGGTACAGTTTCCATAAAATTAAGGTCATATGAGGTGGAAATAGCAGCCTAAGATCAGGAGTTCCTTCATTTTTATAGTCCTTTCTTTTGGTAACAGGAAACAGCTCTAAGGCAGTTTGCTTGTGGGATATATAGGAGTGTTTGCATTTATAGAGTTGTGTGTGTGTGTCTGCATGCTTATGTGATGGAGAGCTGCCTTAGGAATATTTGGATCTGGCTTCTAACAGCCAGAGAGCTCTCTCTAGTGTGGTTATTAGTTTACCACACACTTGGACAACAATATTGCAGAGTTGCAAGCAGATATTACTCTTGATTTCACAAAAAGGGAAAATGAGATTCATATGCTTTATGGGAAAGGTGGGGCAAACAACTTCTGCTTCAGTGTTGTGATGAATGCGGGTGGTTGTGGAAAGGTCATCAGATCCTCCAGAGAACCTGGGAAAGAGTACAATTCTCATCTGAAATGTAGTAGATGGGTCACCTCTAATCACCTTCCTCCCCTCCAAAGTGCCTTTCCTGCTGTCCACCAACAACCAGGACACCTCCTGGGAGATACCCTCACTTCCCTGTGCCCTTGGTCAGCTGCACACCAGGTAGAGGCAGCTTGCTCACCTGTACTGATGGCAAACACCACCTCTGACTGGGTACATCAGATTTTCTTCCTTTCTTCCTTTTCTTACTTTGCTTCCTTTTTCCTTTCACTTTGAACCCAGACTCATGCAGCTGTTGTATATCACCTTATTCTATCCTTAGCCCTTTCTGTGGAAGTATCCACCGTTCTAGGTGAACACAGCTCACTGCACTCCTTGCTGCTGAGGTGAAAATCAGAGACCAGGAAAACTTAGTTAAGTGGTAGATGAGCTGGTTGAGAAAATTCCAAGTCCTCTGGGCTCCAAGTCTGATTTTATTTTTGCAGCTCAGCCAAGAAATAGCAAAAGGCAGGAAAGTGTCTGCAACTTGCAGGTTTTGGCACTCCCTGAATCAGGGTGAAATTGCTTTGCTTCCTGCAAAAATACCATGTCTCCATGAGGTAAAGGTCACTTCTCTGTCAAACCACTAAATGTTGCTTTAAGATTTCATTGACGTAGAAAGTAGTAAATTTAGTATAGCTCTGGGGTTGACTTTTCTCTCTTGTTAATTGGCAAGCAGGTGAAAGTGTGTATGGATAGGGAAGGAATCTCTCTGAGGTTGGTGCAGAAAGAGAAAATGCTTTCTTGGAGGATTTAGACACTGCTTAAAAAGAGGTTTAATTCCAGTTTGGACCAGAATTTAAACACTGAAGTATTTTAGTAAAAAATGTGGTGGCACAGAGTAGTAGGTGGGCAACCACCTGGAGAACAAGGTGGCCTTATTGCCAAGAAAAAAGGGTTTGCAGTCAAACCTCCCTGACACTAAGCTGCATGCCTAAAGTTTGTGGAATTGACAAATGTGATGGAAGGGATGTTCTGCTGTATCCTGCTGCTTGCCTGATGTAAAGCCTTGATGTTTTCATACTTGATATTGTATCAGCTTCATGAACATATTCAGAAAAATTCAGTGAAGTAGCATTATATATTTGAGTAAAAGTTAAGAATTCATAGGATCACCATCTAAGACCTCATAAAGGAGCTGTGGCATTTCCAATTTTTCCATAAGGAAGGGAGAATTTGTTGTGGGTGGTCTTCCGCTCACAGCTAAGCAGTGAAGCCACACAGGGAGCAGGAACAAAATGGGTGGGAAGTGCCTTGACTTTTAATACATCTCAGGCAAAAGCTCGTTTTGTCCAAACTAAAATCAAAGCAGTCCACTAAAATTTAGGGTAGAGCTAGGCAGCAGCATCTCCCTCCCTCAGAAAGCCACTTCTGTGAGCACAAAAATATATTTTAATAGTGTATGAGGTGTGGATAAGAGGTAACCTCACCTTTAAGTGTTTAGTTCACCTCAAAAACCTGACAGCTGGGACTGGCTGTCTCACTGCTACTTCTTGTTCTGGGGCATGCAAACCTGTTTAAGCATATAGAACTAAAAAAGAGCAGCCAGCCTATTTGTGAGGGAAGCAGAAGAGAGTATTTTAGCTTGAGAACACCCTGAGTGTGTGGGAGAAGTTCTCATTCATGCACCAGAGAGAGAGGAGGACAGCTGCAGACAGCCAGGGAGTAAGGCTTGTGTGGAGAACAGCAGGCTGCCTTGTTTCAGCAGAGTGAACTCCTAATGCCCCAAGTGTGGCATCAAAATGTCAACTTCAAGCTAAATCTCAAAACATTTCTGGACAGCAAATCTGTCTTAAGCTGCCTCTCCAGAATACTGGAGTCCCAAAGTGTTTTGAGCACTTTTGGAATTGCTTTTTTCCCACCTTGTCCTCTTTCTTCTTTGTAGTGGTCTTTTCTCTCCTGAATAATACTTACATGGCAATTAAGCCATTTACAAGTCACCAAGGATCTGGTGCTTTAAGCTGTTGTCTTTGCATTATATTAAATTTTCTCTAACTCATTTCCTTATTTTTCCCCTATGGAAAGCCCCTAAACAAGCAGTTCTTCAGTGGACAATAAAATAATTTGAATGGCAGCAATCCAGCTTGGTCTTTTTCTAGAAAAGTGCTTTGGGTATGCATAAGAAGCAATGAAATTTTTATTATTCAGTTATGTGTGGTGTAGCTAAAGGGGTTTTCTTCTTCTGAAGGGGGGCAGTGGGAAAGTCAGGTAAAGAGGTGATTTCTGCTGTACCCCCACAATTTTCCACTGGAGGTTAAAAGAAAGGGTTCCCCCTTCAATTTTTCCATTGACTGCTTTCCTCTGCCTCCACAAAACACTTTGTTGTGCCTGCTCTGCTGTGCTGAAAATGTCAATACTTTCATATGACCAATGTTTACAGGAGTTAAAAAAGAAAACCTATTTGTTTGAGTCAGGAGGGCTGTGAAGCTGCTGTTAACAAGAAAGGAAGGGCCCACGTTTTCATGTCCTCTTCTCTGGAAGCAGGAAGGATGCTGCACAAACAGAGCATCCCATCCCTGCCTGTGCCATGGCTGGTGCTTGGACTAGCCCTGCAGAACAGGAAATGTCCAGGCTCAGAAGGACTCCAGTTAAAATATTTGTGAGTGTTTTGTATTTTATTGAGGGAATGCTCCCCAGAATCAGTTGTCTTTGGTCGCTTCTCTTAACTCATGGGATGGCCTAAGAAGGCACCTGACCTTAAAGCCCTAACAATCCTGGCTTTGCCTTGTCCTGCATGAGGAGAAAAGTGACCATTCCTGGCCTCCCTGGCAGAAACCACAGTGGTTCTGTGGAACAGGTGATGGATAACAAAGCCAGGAGCTGCACACATGCAGAGTTTTAATTAAGCCCCATTACTGTTGAGCTGACAGATGATGACAAAATGATAAGCACCCCCTGAACTATTTCCAGTCCCATTGCAATTAAGCACATTGGTCAGTCCAAAGCTGAAAGCTGTGTTTGAGTGCAGTGAAAGCCAAAACCAGAGAAGGCTAAATCCACTGTATTCTGTGTGAATGCATTGCTGAGTAATATTTAATGCTATTCCCTTCTTATTCAGTCATCCAGTGGGAAAAGCATTTCCCCTCAGAGGATTCTCTTGGCTTTGATTTCTTTTGCTGCTTGGATTTGAGTATGTGTCACTCACTTCCCAAGACTGCTCCAGCACTCTGCTACTGAGCCTTTGCTGGAGGGTTGCTTTCAAATGTCCCCTGTCTAGGCTGTTCAGCTTTTTATAAATGCTTATATAAAATTAAACAAGAGATCAGGGTAAGAAAAAGTGACTGATGTGGAGCTGAGTGTACAGGACACGGTTCTGAGAAGTGGAAAATATTGGTGCTGTTGGTTTTTTTTTAATTTATTTTAAGCAGGCAGCCAGTAAATCTGAACTCTTGTTGGTAAATGTGCATCAAGCTGAAGTCATGAACATTTTGTCTGAGAAAGTGACAGCAAATTCTTCATCTGTAGTGGAACACTATTATTGCAAAAGACTGGAGAAATCACCCTGCATCTCCAGCAGTTAAAACATTTGTGCATGAGGGACAAACACAGTTCAACTCCCTTCAGGAAAAGGCAGGGGAAAGAATTGGACTTTGGTCTCCCACACCCTGATCGTGACCTGTTGTTTCCTCTGTTGTAATTGCAAATGCCTCCAGAATAGTTTTGTTTGAACAAACCTGCAGTGAATTTAACATGAATTTGCAAATGACTGCTGTCTGTGTGCATGGGAGAAGCTGAGTGTAAATGCTTTGAGAAAAAAAGATCCACCCTGCTCTCTTGAGCAGCTGAGATATTTCTGCTAGGAGCATGGGAATGCTCTCAGGGCAGTTAGATCACGAGTGTTACACCAGGAATCTCCTAAAAATCTCAGCAGGGTTTTTAATCCTCGGTGCAGAACTGCACATGTTTTGTTGTCATCAAAACCGAAACCGATACAACAATCAGACTTTGAGATGAGTGTTTTTCTGAGCTTACCTATCATGAATCTTTCACTTTTAGGTGACAGCATGATAATGTTAATTTTTATCATCTGTGAAAGTTGATTAATCGACTCCTGTGTGCAGTGGGCTATAGCCTGAAATGAATAGTAGGTTCTTGAAAATGCTGCATCACTTCTTGTCTGGTGAAGGGGAGACATTTCTGCAGCCTTCACCTCTGTGTGCTGTCTTCCTCAGAATGAAAATCAGATATGATAGGGTGGTGTTTCTGGTCAGGGGCAGAGCTGAATGTCACTGCTGATGAGGGGACTGTAGCTGGTCAAACTGCGCATTGATTCTGTAAGGGAAACCTTTAGAATAAATTCTAATTAAAATGCATTCCTAGAAATGGCTCCCTGACCTATTTGCCCCTTACAGTAAATTATTCTGCTTCTAGATTGATATTTGTGCTCTATTCAATTTGAGTTGATGCAGCTTTTCCACCATACTAGACCACCACTTTTCCCACAGAGCAGCTCTTGGTGGTGTGTGGGCGAAGCATTGTGTCACTGTTCCATGCTAATCTGAAGAATGAGAGGGAATCCTCTGTGGTCTCTTACAAGCAGTGCTTTCAAGTAGATCTGTGTGGGCTGTGTTTGTTTGAGAGAGATGAATGTGCTCTCAATGGTAGAATGACTTTAAGAAAGGGGTTTCCCTAAGCCTGGGGTGTAGGTTAAACCTTGAGATATATATACACAGATACACTTTTGCCTCCAAACCACTTAGTCCTCATTTGATTCACAGAGCCTTTATTTGAGACTGGGATGTCCTAACCTGGCAGTACAGAGACAGACACCTTCCCTAAATATGGTGAGTAACATCTGCATTCACTGGATATTTGTACTGGTGGGTCTCTTCCTAGCCTCGGAGTGAAGTCATGTGCCTGTTTTCCCTTCTCACCTCCCTAAAAGACATCAAATCCAAAACCTGATATTTTAAAGGTTGTTTGGTTTTTTTTTTCCTAAATGGCTTTTTAATTTCTTCATACTGTTTATACACAATGTCTGTAGCAATGTTCTTTTATTTACTTTTCCTGCATAAAGTTGGACAACATAAAGTACAGCAATAGTAAAGGATTACTGCTATATACAGCACTAACTAAATTAAACAGCTATCTTGGGGTAAATACAGTGATACGAATATTCAGTGCACCTGTACTGGGGTTGACCAAAATCCATGTTTTTGGATAAAAAACCATTTTTTTCTGCTGAGAACTTTGGAGGTCTCATCTGTTCTGTGGAGTTTGGGATGTTCGTTGTGCTACTGACTGCCTGGAGCAGGCACAGGATTCCCTTCGGTAATTCTCTCATTAGGACATCTGCTACAAATTATTTTCTATAATCCACATAGTTTTTGGGAATGGGCTAGGTGATTTTCTGCTTGCCTTGTAAATTGGCATTAAAGCTGCAGCTCAAAAGAAGTTTTGATGCATTCTACCCTTGAGTAGGGAATACTTGGAGGTACAGTATTACAACCTCCTTTTTTCCAGAGCCGAGGTTTGCTGCCAGAGGGCACATCCCTGTTCATGCTGGGGTAGCTGTAGGAGCTCTGGACTGCTCTACCTTCCTCCCAAAATGAAGCAAAAGTTCTCATCTTCCCTTGGCTTGTTTCTAGAGCCTCAGGACACTGTGATATGCTGCTGGCAGAGTCTGAATTCCTGGCAGGAGCAGTACCAGGCTTCCAGAAGTGTGGGAGTGCTGGAATGTGTGGAAAGCAGCATATGCTTCTGAGTTGTTTAGGACTGGTGTTCCTGCCAGCCAAGCAATGCCAATGGTTTTTGGTTAGTTCCTACCTTTCTCTGGGCTCTTCTTTCTCCCTTTTTCTTTTTTTTTTGGTCATGGGATTTTGAAGCTTCTTTGGAGGGCATGAATCTTACAGAGAACAGAGCTGCATTCTTCTTCTAAATCAAGCCTTCTTGTCTTCTTACTGTTAAACTTCCCCCCTTTTGGGTGCACAGCTTTTTGTAGCCAAGTCTGCCTATGCCTTTTTTCACGGCCACGTGGCCCCTGTACTTGGGGCAATCTCCTTTCTGTTACTTTCTTATATTCTACCTCCTTATACTGCAGAGACTTGATTCCAAAGTCACAGATTTGATATATGCTAACTTTTATCTCTTGCTTTGGATTGTATGAGAAAGTTTCATCCTTTCCTGTCACAGCATCACAGTTCCACTGCAGTGACATCTCTATTAAAAACTGTTCAGCAAAAACCTCCCATTTTGGGTGCTATCAGTGAATATCATAGTTATTAATCTTACTTTTATCCTGCAGCATTTTTCCTTTTCATTTCTGTATTTTATCTTTTGGAAAGCTTCCTATCCATGCTTTGGCAGTGAATAATAATAAAGAGCCATTTTTTTTTACTGCATAATTTGCAGTTGACATTTAACAAATAACTAAATACTTCCTTCCCATCTTGCCCACCTCCAAGTAATTTGTTGAGCTAATTAAAGTTGGACACAGATAATGAGAAAATAGCATTGAAAAGATATTAACTGTTGAGGGCTTTATTTTATCAACATACTTTATACTTTTAAAAAAATTAATTTGTATTCTATTAACAATTTGCTTGCACAGAACTTGGGTACAGCAAGTGTGCTCACAGTATCACAAACTTTGCACCTAGACCTGTGTACACTAATTGGCTTCAGCTGAACTGAACATTTGCCCATGAAGAAAAGATTTTTTTCTCATTTTATTAAAAATGAGGAATCTCATTTTTAACAAGAGAAGTACTGAGGGTGTTTTGAGGTAGGCTTGTGTGTGACTTTGATAGCTTGGTGAGATGACATTTGCAACTTCCTCTGGTCACTTCTTATGTGACTCTTTTGCATGTTGGAAGTATGGTCATGATATTTTTGGCACTGAGCTCGTGTTTTGTGGCCTTTCAAAAGAGATTGTATGCTTTAAACTCACTCGTGCAGGTGCCTGTGGGGAGTAGCTGACACAGTAAGCCCAAATGTAAAATGCATGTCAAGCAAGCCTGAGCACGACTGTGGTGGATTTTTGGTGACATTTGTGCCACTGATTTCTACTTGAAGAAGGGATTTATACTTATTGGGAAATCATTTTCTCACTTTTAGATGTTCTTGAGATCTTCAATCCAAAGATATTTAGAAATCTGCTGCTTGGCCAAGGGAGAAGCATGCCTGTAAATTGTTTTTTTCTCAGTTTCAATTCAAGAAACAAGTGTTGTATTGATTTAGGACAAGATCCTGTAGTTTAAAGCTGTGTTTTGTACTCACCACTGACACTAATTTGTGTGTGAAGAGCAGCATTTTCACACACCCAGTATGGGGGAGCAGCACTTGTAGGCCAGACTGTTTATCAAGTTGTGGATATCACAGCTCCATGGGAGGGCATCTGGGAATTAAGTTCTTGGGGGAGATTGCTGCTCAAATTCTGTTGTTACCTTAATCAAGGAGAATTCTACTTAATGTTGAGATCAGTTTGAAGTATTCAGCATCAAATCTTCCTGCATCACACAAGGCAGGTACCAGTTTCATTTTGTCCAAACTACATTAGGCAAGGCAGAACTGAGGAAACTATCTACACTTTATTTTTGGCTAAAATCAAGCTTCAGATTTAAAATTTTGGTTAGAAACTGGCTTCTATTGAAGTTTCAGCACTTTGTCAGGAAATAAGAGGGAGAGGAGACAACTGGCAGATCTTGCTGTGTTTGTGGCTTTTCTAGGCAGCCTCTGTGTGTCTGAAGCTGCATTTTCAGCAAAGGGCAGACAGATGTGCAGTGCAATGGCTGGTTCAAGTGCTGCTCTGACAACCAAACCTGAGAATATCTAGGTAGGGGGAGATGCCAGAAATGTTCTGTGTTTGATTTCTTCAGGCCAAAAAAGGCTTGAATGCTTTATTCCTGTTTTAGATTTGTTTCAGTGAGTTTTGCTTAGGCTCTCTTTCATCAAACGCTCTTTTCTTCCTCTGGTTGTTCTTCCATTTTGATCACATTTACTGTAATAATGCATTTCTCCCTCCCACTCCTCCTACATGACAGCCACACACAAATAATATGTAAGCTGCTGGCTTGTTTATCAACAGCATTGATGATGCTGTTTGTTCCACCTTGTTTGGGAGCTGTTTTGCAATATGGGTAACACTTAAATGAGGTAAATTTACTCAGCCTGGCTGTGACAGGCCCTGCATCCTTCAGAAAAAATGTGTATTCCTGGAAAGGTAATTTATGAATAGGTTTATTCCTTATGTGTAATTTGCTAGCATGTACTTTAATTTATTTGGCATATTGTTTGTTCTCTTTAATGGGAAAATATGTCTGGTGATGGTGGTGATCTGTAAAATTGAATCACTGAGTTGATCTCAGCAGGAAAACCAAACCAAGGGAACTCCTTTCCCTTTATCTGCATCTTTTAGTCTAGCTCATCTCTGGCATTCATTTTACATTGCATTCCCACAAAGTATTGCTTTGGTACAAATGAAATAGAAGTGAATTACTGAGCAGGTACAGGAGAAAATGAGCAAAGGTTTGGGAACATCAGATGTTTTTAAGCTAGAGCTAGACTTGGACAAAGAAAAAGAGAATGGGGTAAGAGCAGCACAGGATTTAACATTTACAGTGAGGATGTTTGTGAAAATCATTTTGGAAAACATTTTGAAACACCAGTCTGATGAGTGCCTCTCTGGTTGCAATCAATTTTCCAGTTAAGAGTTCATTAAAATTAGTGAGTCTCATTGTCTTTCTTGAACAATGTTTTTTTTTTTTCTCTCCAAGTATGTTTTTTCTGCATGGCAAACTTGTTTTTAATGCAAATTAATACTCCAGCCAAAAAATTTGCCTTTTTGACCTATTCTGGGTGTATCTAGGAAGTACTTAGGGCTTGGAGCTGAGATAAATTTGGTGGGTGAGCACCAAGGAAATTCTGCACAGTTTTAAACAAACATTTCCAATTATTGCAAAACCCCATAAATCTGTGAGCAGATCTGATTCTGTTTTACTTCAGGGTGTTCCTGTTCTTAAAAGCCTTGACAGAAAGCAGAAAATTTATGTAATTCTGAGCAATCTTTTACATGACCATTACAACCCCCTCTTTTACGGAGCCTTAATTCTTTGAAGTAGCTGAATTTTATCCATCTTGGCTTCAGTCTGCCACATCTAATAAAAACCTACAGCATTACATTGCATATTAGGGTTGTAAAAACTTCTGGTTGCTCTAATAACAAACACTTGCACGGGGCACAACAACTGGGTCGCATCTCTTTGGTTCAGGTTCACAAGGGGAGATTTGGATTTGAGCTGCAAAATCTGCATATGACTAAGAGTCAGGAGACCTGCACAACATCCCCCACCCCAGCAGTGTGAGCAGCAGGGCTTCTGGAGAACTGCATGTTTATGCTGCCTGGGTGTGCAGCTGGGCCATGCAGGGATGTGGCACTTGTCAGCTTGAGCTGCTTTTTCTGTTTCCCTGGCTTGGCAGGGACACGGAAAATCCAGCACACGGAAAACCCGGCACAGCCACGATGCAGCTCCCCAGCAGGGCCCCCAAATTTGGTTCACACTTCAGAACTAGGGAAGAAAACATCTGATAACTGAACGAATATATTTTTGTTCGTTCTTCACTGCTTTTTTCCTTTCCAGTTTTTCAGAATGTAGTTGGCTTCTTACATCACTCTTGCTGACATGGGTGTCGTATTTTCAGTAGCATTTAACCTGCATCCCTTTAACTGCAATACTGTGCCCAGCTTGGCAAATGTATCTGCAACTGGTGAAATGTCAAAGCTCAGTGGGACAAATTAGAGCTGGAGTAGCAGTCTGAATTCTGTCGTGTTCTGGGTCAGTTTGGGGGTTTTCTTCATTCTGATTTCCTTTAGTCGTTTTGCTTTATTTTTTTTGTTGTTGTTTCAGTGGTGGTAGAGTGTTCATTCCAGGTCAATATATTTCAAATTTGATATTTTTAAGTTAGACACCTGCAGGCCACGTTTAGGCACTCCAAAATAAGGCTTAATTCTCATTAGTGTCCAGTGTCTGCAGCTCCCATTGAAATCAGTCAAATGCAGCTTTCCATACTTCAACATGATTGTGTTATGATTAAACAGACACTCATAAAACTCAGACAAGCTGGAATCAAGTTTCACATGAAACTGAATTGACTTTTTTTTCTTAATAGGATCCTTGTAATTAGTGATTACCAGATGCATTTAGAACGTGTGAAATGCCTGCAGGAATTGGAATTAAGAAGGGGGAGGGATGCCAAACACCTCAGATCTTCTGCTGGCAGCCTTTCATTTTAAATTTCTGCCCTGCACATAGATGAAGCAGCATGGTTTCTATAAAATGTTCAGCTGTGGTTTCACATTAAGTTGATGGTACCAATAAAGAGAGTGAGTTATAATTGAAAACTTACTTGCTTATAAATAGCAGGTTTAGCTCTGGATGGCTCCCTACCTTATTTCAGTGGTCACCTTGCTGTCCTTAAGATAGGTCTTAGGAAACCTGTCAATTTTCAGTTCTAGCAACTATCACAGTGATATTTTTGATCTAAAAAGAAGAAAAAGGCTCCTGGGCTCCTTTTCTGATGAACTAGAGATGTGTGAGGAAGCATGCCTGGGGATGTCACCAGCCTGCAGCACAGGAGCAGAATGACTCCTCTGGATGAGGTGATGTTGGCTCACTCTTTGTACAATCTCTTCTCCCACTTGAGATGGAGAGGTGGTGTTTGATTTTTTTTTTCATGTTTGGAGTTTTAAACCAAAACCTCCAGGTTTAAGGGATTATCTTAATGTGGACTACTTACTGTTACCCTATAACAGCCCTTTCCTCTGGGAGGTTGGTTTGGCTTTTTTTAAATTTTTCTCCCTTCTCTTTGGAAATGCAGTGCTGGAGAGTAACTAGCCTGACCATAGGGAAGCTTCTTAGGAAATTGTAGAGTGCTTCAACAACACACTCATGGTCAATAACATATGGCTCCTTTTCTCTCTAAGTGATTTAGATCAGAGTCATTACTCAAATTCTCTTAATTTTGGAGCAGTAGTTTTACTGGGCACTTCCATGAATCATAGGAATTTTTTGGATAATGTGAGGATATGCTTGAAATCTAGAGTATGAAAGAGAATTGATTCTTTTAGGATGATTAATAAAAGCCCTTTTTGCAACCCTTCCAGTGTTCCTGTGACTTCTGGCAGCTTTGTTCCTTGGGTAGATTTTTGTCACTGCAGCCAGAGATTGTTGTTGCTCCTTGCCTTGCAGAAGTGTCCCTGACACGGTGGCAGACTTACTGGAGGATGGTGCTGGGAAGGAGGAAGTAGATTCCTGGCTTGCTTGTCAACCATTTTTAGTTTATTAAGAATAAAACAGAAATATAAGACACTGTTATCTGTTGTCATTGTAATTGGATGCTTAATTTTTTCTTCTTACATTGTTGATTATTTTACTTCCCCTTAAAAACTCCTTTCTTTTCTTTCCTGTTCCTAATAGACTCACTGTGAGGAGCTCAAAATAAAGAAGAAAGATGTGGAGGAGTGCATGGAACTGTGCACCCATCAGTGTGTTGAGATGGAAAGGTATTGACTATCTTAATGTTACATGGAAAAAGTCCTTTTTTTATGAATTTTTTGAACATCTACAGTTTCACAAGGTAGTGTTAGTTGTACTGATAATACTGAGAGTATTAAGCACAGTGGAGTGAGTGTCCTCTGCCTGGCAGCCACCACAGGCAAGGACTTAAGAGAGCTGGTTGTCCCCTGTCAGCTACTGTGTCTTACATTTCCTGGCTGCATTTCCAAATGGTTTTCATCTGTCTGTCCTGCTTGTGCTTTTAGTAGATCACCGAAAATACCTGAGCTCCGTGTGGGAGACACAGACTCAAATGAATCGTGGGCTTGTTTTCCTCCAAATGTTCAGCCCAGCTGTGAGCCCAGCTCAGTAAGGTGTTGGTGAATTATCCCCATCCTGGCCCAGGCAGAAGCAGGAGGCAGAATGGGCTGCTTGTGGTGAGGCCTGATTGGAAAAGAGAGTAGTGGTGTAAAGTACCAGTTAAAAATGTCAGGTGTGATTGCACTGCCTCAGAGTCACAGCTTTCCAGAGGAACAAGCACATGTAAGATGTGAACAGAGATGTGGGGCTCCAGCTGAATCTGTAAGGCAAGCAGCCAGTCCAGAAGAGGTCATGGGAGGGACACCATTCCAAAAGGGCACGAACTGAGGGGCAGGGAAGTGCCCTGAAAGGGGCACAAGCTTTTCTCGGCATTGATCTTCACAGAAAAAGAGCAAGCACATGAAAACATCTAGATTTGTCTCCCTTTTTGTCCTTTTAACTCTTAGCTTTCAGTTCTTTCAACACTTTGCTGCCACCTCCCCGCAGCTTTCTGCATGTGTGCCTTTCAGTGGGGGAATTCATCTGCTCATGTGCTGCTTGGTGGTTCTGCTTGGCCAAGCTTTTCAGCTGATTGATTTTCACGGCAAAGATCAATTCCCTTTCCACTGGTGATCCACACGCAGCTACGTGAGGCCTGGAGGATGAGTCTGGGTGACAGTGCCCCACTTGCTGCTTCTCTGGGGAGACAGTTGTCTGCAACTCACTCACGGCTCATTTGAAGCCTGAGAAAGTTGGAAATAATTTAATTGGCTTTCCTGGGGTTTGAACACAGCCCAAATGCTGTCTGTCAGGAAGACATTCAATGTCTTGGTAGTATAATTAGGCTGAAAATCCAAGTGAAAGGGGAATGATGCTCTTTTCCTGCTGTACAAGCTGTACAGGGTACAGGAGTGAGGCAGCTGCATGGAAACACAGTCCCAAAGTACAGGAACATCCAGGCACAGAGGGAGAAGCACTGTGACAAGTAACATCATTTAATGCAGACCAAGCCATGGTCTTCTTGCATGTTGCAAATTTCCTGTGGGGAGTAAACACTGAGAGACACTGCGGGCCTGTGTATCAGTAGCTTTCCTTCTCTTCACTGAGTTGGGATGGATTAGAGGTGCAGCTTCACTTAATCACTGGTCCCTTTTGGCTTATTTTTAGAGAAACCAGATGTGTTTCCATTGAGAACATGCCCCTCTTTTGTTGTCATTTGTGTAATTCTTAAAATTAAGCAAAAGTATTAAAGAATAATTGTTCCTGCTCACATTAACAGCACACAGCTTCTCCAGATGTGGCATTTGCCAGCCCAACAGCTGCTGGCTATTAAATGTGCCTTAAAAGCCCCATTCCTTTGTCGTAAAGGGAACACAAGTGTAGGGACGTTTATGGGGTGAGAGGCAGATGTTTTGGCTACATCAGATTTGAGGGAAAGTTTCAAGTGGTTTCTCTGCTGTGGTCACAGTGCATGTTTTAACCCCTATCATACACCTTGTGGACCTCTCTTCTTGGCACTGGGGTGAGATTATTCCTAATCCCACAGTGACCTGTGGGACATCTCACTCTGGAGACTCTGCAGTTCTGCTGGGTAGATCTCAGCTGCTGCTTGGCTGGCTTCCAAGCTATGCTCTTGAAATATTGGGTAAATTTTTGGGGGTGAAACTCAGGTTAAAATATTAAGCTAGAAATAATTTGAAATAATGTGTTGCCATTTTTTTTCCCTCCCCCTAAACTCTCTTTTAAAGTATATCCTCATAATCATCAAAGGCAGGTGTTCTTTTTGTGTTTGTCCCAGCACAGTATGCTTTATGCCCAATAAACGATTTTTTACAGTGGTACACGTGAGGTGGAACATGGAACGAGTGGAGCTCAATTTCAAGAGTTCTGGCTCAAATTCCCAAGCCTAAACTTTGAGTGGAGTGTTGAGTACTGGAATTGCACCACTGGTCCTTAGGGAGCTGCACCACATTGTAACTACTCTCTACCAGCTCAGACTCTGCTCAACTTGTAAGAATTTACAGGGCTGCAAAATTTTTTTTGGTGTAACAGAAGTCTTTTTTGTCTTCTTGGTAAAATTTTATCCTTCCTATTGCTTATTGGACTGAAAATTCTTTGTTACTTTTAGTTTTAGCTGGGTAAGATTTTAATACAAAAATCACAGTGTATTTGCATGAAGAAAAATCTAAGAACTCTACAAAAATGAATTAAAAGAGAGGAAAAAATCCTGTAAAATCACATGGCACATAAGCGGATGGGCTTGTTCTATAGATAAACCGTCATTTTTAAGAATTATATCCCTAATTTTATTTCTATTTTAAGTCTATTTCTGGTACAGTCTATTTCTAGTTAGATTAAATATTCTGTAGTTCAATCTGATTCTCCCCCTTATTCTACAGGCCTTTTACTGAAATGAAGTCTATTATCATAAATAGGGGAAATATTAGCTGAAACAATTTATCTTGAAATTTGCCACATTTTGAATTTATCTGACCAGTTCATTCTCCATCATTCAAATGCAGAAGTTTCTTTCTTTCCACGAATTACTCCCTAGCCTTAGCTAAGTAAGAATCCTACATCCCAAATGCCCACCCAAGGGCATGAAGCACTTGTTTTATCATTAGACTCTGGAATTCATTTTCCATCAAAATATGAGTCCATGGTGTTGGCGTCTGGCTGTAAATCCTGGTTTAAAGCCTATTTTCACAATTGTTTAGGGTGTGTATTTGTGCTTTCATCAATCACAAGAGCAGACCACCCTTGAAATTAATATTTCAAATAGAATTATATGGCTTTGGTATTAATATAGTGCAATAAATGCCTTCGGACGTGTTGTAGGTATGTCCATTGTTACCATGTAACTGCTATGAGTAAGGAATATTGCCAGTTTCCAGTGAAAAACAGGGAGAGCAACGAGATGCAAAACTGGGACTCTTATGGAGCTTGTACCTGCTTATTTGAGAAACTTCTCTTTCTTAGCCTTCAATCTATGCTGCTCAAGCCCAGAGTATGGGGCTGATCATGTTCTGGCTCTCAGCTTAAAAATGGAATTGCAGTAAAAAGTATGCAACCATTTATAAACAAACAATCGTTATTACTTAGAGCATTATGCTATTATAAATAATACCAATAGTTATAAATAGGCCAGTGGAGCCTAGAAACTGAAGTGGTGCAAAGATGTACCACGGAACAAGAAGTGAAAACCATTTTAAAGGCAGCAAGTTGAACACGTGGGAGAAATGAAAACACCTTTAGTGGTGTGCACAGTGAAGTTCTGCATGGATATGACAACTTGCATACCAAAGGGAACAGGCCTAATTTCTTATTCTTGGAGGACATGGCTTTTCAGATATGACATGGAAATTTTAAGGAAGGTTGGGCTCTTTTCTTTCCCTGCAGGCAGTTAAAACCTTTCCTGGGAGACAAGCTTCCTTCATTACATCTGTATTTTCTGCTCCCATGTCAAATGTCTTAATTTCTCAGAAAAAAAAGGAAATTTTGCAACTAACTCAAAGTTTACAAAGAAGAGTTAACATTCTAATCTTTTATTGTCTCCTGCTGTAATCACAGCTTGCTATATGTAGTTCATATATCTTTGTCTTCTTTAGAAAGCTTTAGCACATAGAAGGGATATACTTTGTCCTGTATGACCACAGTAAAATGTTTTTTATATTTTCTGAAGAGTTTTAATGGTACAGAGGTGGACCTGTGAACTCCAGGAAACCAAAAGCAGTTTTGAAAACTGTTCTGAGCAGAATCTGAATGCTGTGTGCCCTCTAGAGCTGTCTGGGGGAAGCTCTGTTAGTCAGCTTGCCTTGGTCTGGGGTAGCTCCTAATCAGAAGTCCCTTGATGTGCTCAAGCATTCAGAGCATCTGTGTGCTCTGAAAGTCCAGGTTCCTAATCAGATCTGCACACCAGATATGATTAATGTTCTACCTCACCATAAATGTGTCCTTCTGATTGGTTATCAAAGTGGCTGATAATAAAATGCAGATAAATGCAGTAGTAGTTTCACACTCCAAAAATGAAGTTGCTTTCTGACTTTCATGATAATCTTCAAAAATATGGATATTACAGAGCAGAAGATGGTTTGTAGGGATCTGAGCCTCTTGTAGTTCTCTTTCTTTTACCCAGGCACAGCTGGGTCCTGCTCTTGCCCAGGTAAGTCCAGAAAGAAGAATGCAGAGGGACAAGGGTAGGAGCAGCCAGAGGTGAATTATCATTTACAGCTGCAACTTCAAACTGTGGGGAGCACAGCAGAGGAATCAACGCTTCCTGGCTGAAAAGAAACATTAAAAGCCAACCCCCCATGTTTATGGGGTATTTCTCAGCTTGGTTCATGCTCTGACCTCAGGAGGTTGTGGTCACACATCTCCACTTGCTGTGGCTGAACCAGCAGCAGAGCTGAGTGCAGCCTGCCTAAACACTTGCTGCACCCTGCCAGATGGCTGCTTATCTTTTACTGTCCCCAGGGCTGCACCTAGACATTGCACTTTTATTCTGAGTATTTTTTTTTTCCTTAGGCTGAACTGTTTAATTTGACTTAAAAGAGTTTAAGAAACACTGGCTACTTCGACCGAGCTGGGGGAGTGGGTTGTGCTGGCAGCTGGAGGTGGTAAATTGCAGCAGCGAGTGGCCGCTTCCGTGCTGTGGCTTTTTAGTTCTTCTGAGCAGCCTCAGAAGCAGCGAGGGCTGTGCACAGGGGATGTGCACCCCTGTTATACGAAGCTGTCTCAGACGGCCTCAGGAACTGCAGTCCTAATGGGCTTGAAGGTGCCATTTTCCAGGGAAGCGCACTTGTGTGTGCGGAGTGCTTGCTCTTGCCTGCTGCCTGAGGTCCGGGAAGCTCAGCACAGGACTGCTTAAGAAAAGGGGCCAATTTGCCCTGGCTTATCCAGGACTTTGCAACATTTAGCGAGACAGAGGAGGGCTGGATTTCTTTCGCAAGGTTCGTTGCCTTCCTTCTGCAGTTTTCTCCAGGAGCTGCCGCGCGGTGCCCGTGCTGCTGCCGGGGCTCACCTGCCACCCACGCGCAGCTGAGGCTTGGGAAGCTGCCGCCAGCCCTCCGAGCAGCTGCAACCCCTTCAGAAGTTCATGAAAATGTGCCTTGGGAAGGTCTTGCTTATAAAAAAAAACCAACAACCATACCCTCTAGGATTTTTCTAGTCCTTATTTGCTACTGTTGGTATTTTATTTCCTCTTGGAAATGATTTTGTATCCATGCTTAGTGAAAATACATTTCTGTTACAGTCTCTGCGTTTTAAATATGGAGCATTAAATGAATCATTCTATCAGCATGAAATTCACCACAATTACTCTTACGATTAAGATAGATGGGGTTGTTTATTGGGTAATTTTATCAATTTTGCTTCAAGGGTTTCCTCAGAACCTGCAGTGCAGTCCCTGAGGATTGCCTCTCTAAACTTCAGGAAGTATAATTGATAAACTCCTACTGCTTTCAGTTTTTCTGGTGGTCCAAATAAAGAATTTTGTGTTTTCTGCCTAAATCATGAAGTAATCTTGCTAGAACAGGTTGGTGATATTTTTGAGCCTTGCAGTTTGCCTTCTAGTCACACATTATTTATATTTAGCATTGGTTTAAGTTGATCAGGCAATAAAAGTCTAAGCTTACAAAAGAGTTGAACCTTCCTTGATAACTTGGGTTGATCTAGGAGATTTAGGGGGTTGTGTTAATTATGCCTCAGTTAATTATCTGGAAGTCACATTCCACCACTAGAGTGTATCAAGCGAATCAGCCCTAGTTGCTAGTTTTGTGAATTTTAAGACCTTATGTGCACTGGAGTCCTGTCTCTCCTTTGCAGAGAGACTCAAAGAAAAGAATTTTCCCACCAAACAAATGCAATTTTAAATGTTCGCAACAGAACAGTTTTTTACACACTACAAATATTTTTAGAAGGAACTTTTAAGGAAAAAAAATTGAAAATGCATGTCAGGTGTCTGTTACAAAGTGTTAGAGAAAAAAAAAGGTGCCATCGAAAGTCTCTGTGAACTGAGCATTTAACTTTGCAGTTCTAAACCTGATTGCATTTTTGCTGAAGTTGAATTTAAAACTCTTACAACTCCATGTGAGTGGGTGGGATTGAGGGCACATGGCAGACTTCATGTAATCCCCTAAAGGGTCGATTTGGATTTTGTACACAAAATGCAGTAAAATTCATAAAGACTGCTCATGTAAGTATTTTAAATGAGGTTCTACCACAGAGCACTTAGAAACTGTGTCACTGCTCTGGTGCTCTCTGCTTGTGTTATCAGGAAGAAAGGCTGGTGCAGGACCAGCTCTGTGCTCTCCCGTTCAGAAGAGAGACTCAGGTTCTGATGTAGAGTTTAACATTGCTTTTTTCTTCCTAAGCAGGTGTGAAAGTAAAGAACTGGATGTTGAAATAAGAAACCTGATAGGGAAGAGCAACACTTCCAAGTCGTATGAGGACCCCAAAGCTCTTGCCCAAGAGAGGCTGAGCCCTCAGAGAACTTCGTGTTCCCTTAAGGTAATCGCAGAGTGCTTTTGCAATGTTTATCTGCCAGGAAAGAACGTTCAGGGGATGTTCTCTGGGGGACTTGACTGTGCATGAAACTTTAGGATTTCTGAAATGATGCAATTAACTTGCTACACTTTTTCCTGATAGCACTGCCTTCAGTTATGAGGAAGAGTGACTGAGAAGGTCCATTTTATAGTGCTTTAAAAGGTCAGCTGAACCCACTGATTATCCTCAGTGTTAAACCCTGTAGCCAGGTGTGCCTTTTGGATCCTAGGAACTATGTAACCCCCAAAACACTGTCAATTTTGATGTGTTTGGCAGTTCTGATTTAACTGGGAATGAGCAGAGGTGGGGGGACACAAAGACCTGTGGAAGTGTCAGAAAGGCTTTTAGATTAATAGGAAGAGAGGAGAAGGGAAAGGACGATGATTCAAACCACACTTCTGTGGTATTGCAAACAGAAAATTGTAAGCCACCTGCTAAGGCGGTTGCCTTTGCCTGCAAGTGAAGCAGTGGTTAACAAGCCTGACAGAAACTTGTTCTGGGTTTCCCTCTCAGTTTCACTCCTCTCCCCTGAAACAGCAAGAATAGAAGGAATTTCCCTGTTTTCCACAAACTGGGAACAGGAGGAGGGAGGGGTGTGGAGGAGAGGAGTGATTAAGCCATGAATGACATCTGCCTGCAAGGAATGACGCACTTACCTGTGTAACTCCAGCACGGGATGGGGAAAGGAAAACTCTGAAGGCTGCACCCTGAGGCATGATGCAGGAAATTGGTGAGGAGGTAAAAGGGAGATGACTCTCTTCTATGAAATCCGAAATTACACACAGCTCCTTTCACATGTAAACCGCCATCTCCAGAATGACTCATGACCTCGGGGCATGAAGCTGAGCCGAGCCTAAGGAGACAACCCAGGGTCAGAGCAGTGGGATTTGAGAGAAGCCACAGGCAGGGATGGGGATTCCCAGAGGCAGGGGAGAAAGAAGCATGGTGAAGCAGAAGTCATTGCAGAACCAAGCTTTGAAATTAGAAGCCACAAATGATCCATGGGAACGTCTGGTTCCACGTGTTAGCCTCCCTCCAGCAGAAGAAGACATAGGAAAGGATCTGGGGGAAGTGGGGAGGAAAGAGAAAGGATGGGCTTACCTGGACCCTTTCTGTGGGGTGCTGCAGTGCTTCAAACAGGAGACCATGGCAGTATTTAATCTGTCATTCTATTATGCTCTTTGCATTTATAGCACTTCTTGTCTCTGAAAGATGGGGGTGTGTGTGTGTGTGGTTTTCAGAGCTTAAAGTGGGACAATTTATGATACTTTTGCACTAGACACATACTGTCTATTATTTATACTTTTAAGTCAAGCAACTTTTCACTTGGCTGGTTATTGAGCTGGCCTTCAAGTGAGTGACAACTTGACAGTTCTGATGAGCTTCAACAACCTTAGTGTGATTGCTAGGAGTATATGTCTTGAGTTATGTGTTTTAGGAAAGGAGGTCATATTATTAACACCTAGTAGACTTTGTGAAGATTATGAGATAGTATTAAACCCTCCCTGCCCCACACACACACCAGAAAATATCAGTTTGTGAAATGGTGCTGATTTGGGCTTAAAATGAGGAGCAAATAAGAGTTAGGAAAAAGTTAATAATGAAACAAAAGTATTCCCTTCCCTATAGTGTCAGTCATTCACCAGGAAGTTATTTGTCAGAGCCAGCAGCTCATTTTCATTCTGTATCTTTTTTTCTGGAGTGAAGAGCACAAATTGCACTGCAGAATGGCATTTCCATCTGACTTGAAGACTAATCTGTAAATGTCTGTAAACAAATTCCCCTTTTTGCCAGGATTTTTTTCCATAAAATTTTATGATATTAGTGTGGTTTTAAATGCAAATACTTGAGAGAAAGAAAATGTATGTCTGCAGAATGAACTCATTCTCAGCACATCCTTCAGACTATGATTCCTTCGTGTGACTCCTTCAATTGCAGCTTGTCCTGATGCTGCATTCTCCATTCCAGGAAAGGGAATAAATTTGCATTTTTTAGATTTACAAATTGTCATCCAATTATTTTCACATGAAACTTGGATTTTCATCATCAGGCCTGAGCTTGCAAATGCTTATGTACTTGGGAGGCCATGCCCTTTGAGTTAGTGGATAAAGGAAATCCTGAAGCAAGAGCCTGTGCTATGTTTGATTTACTCTGAAACCACACCTTACTCTAATTTTATCCGGTTCCCAAGTATTAAGACACAAATTTGCATCTGCACCTATTTTTCTCTTAGAGGGAGCACATAACTGAGCAGCACAAAAGGCTAAGGCTGACACACTTACCAAAGGGAAAATCCCTTTCTAGCACACCTCTCTGGTGAGGCACGGGGGCCTCACGAGGCAGGAAGAGGCAGATTCTTCCTCTGATTCAAGAGCCAATTTTATTCCTCAGCTAAAATCTCTCATTTTTTTACCATTTCCCCACATGCCTCAGAATGGGAAAAGGGGTCACAATATAAATAGGGATATTGTGGCAAGCACTGCTGGCATAACAGCTTCAGCAGCAAAGCCAGAAACAAAGCTCAATTGAAACATAAGCAAAGTGAAGGCTCCCAAAAAGCCACCAAATTTTAACCCAAGTAACCTCAGAGTTAATCTAGCTTCTACAAGTCTGCACCTGAACAATAAATAAAAGTAAATTTAAAAAAAAATCCCCCACAAATCTCACAGCAGTTGCATGATCAGCTAGAGACCCGGAAAAGATGACTCTGTCACTTTGTACCATTTTGTTATCATCAAGGAAAGCCTCATGTTTGCTTGCATCAAACATTTTAATGGTTCTTGGTTTCACTGCAGTTACTGAACAGACAATTTTTAGAAGTGAGAAATGGTTTTCATTATCTGAATTTATGAGTGATATTTTGTAACACCATGACACAAGTTGTTCCCAGAATTAAGATCCAGAACTCTGAAAATGAGAACTTTTATCTTCTTGTGGTGCCGAGGCTTGAGAGTGGATTTAGCCCTGGCCAAAGCTCCAAGGCTTTGATTTTTCTCCTACTGCAAGCTTCCCAAAGATGCCTAAAAGGCTTTTATGCTCAGGAAGCTCAGGTCTTCCTAGAATACAAACTAAAATATTTCTCATTTTTAAACAGGGCATTAAAAAAAACCCCTCAAAGCTGCTACTAGTAGAAATTACAGAATATCATAGAAATAAAATAGAAATTAAGGAAAGGCTTCGAAGCTGTTGTATGCTGCCACTTGGGAGTTAATTTAGGGAGTTAACTAATTAATCCTCCCATTTGTTTCCTGGAAAGCTTTTTCCATACCTGGCAGATTTTTAGGTTTGTGACTGCCTTTACAGTCCGGTTGTTAACTGGAATTTTCCAAGCAATTTAAAACTCTGTATTTGGTTTAATAGCTTCAAACCAAGTATAAATGCTTTAAAATATTTTTGGGGTTTTTTGAATTCTGAAGCCTGATAGTTCTCCAAGAGTCCTTCTTTTAAGGATTTCTGTATAGCTCAGGTTTCTGAAGTGCTATCGTACAACTAAGTTTTTCTTGATTGTATATCAGTAAACATAAACAAATGTAGTTTAAATGTCTTTATCTCTGCAATATCAATGAAAATGAATGTTGTCATCTCCTTATCTATCTTTTCACTGCTATTAACTGTTTTCACCGAGACAGGCAATGATTTTGTTTTAACCTCTCCCAATTTTTGCTGGAAGAATACCACTGCCTCTGAAGAGCTGCAGTTTTTGTTTGCTACTCACTGGCATTTCTTCTGTTCGTACAGATTTCAGACATACTCTTCTCTCTCCAATCTGTTCTTACATGGCAACCAGTTATCAATACAAATGCTAAGCTGGATGAGACAGGCACTGAAAAGTACTTTAGTCTACATTTAGTAAATGATTTTATATAAAATCATTCACTTTCAGCAGTCAGGAATGCAGCCATGAAGAAATCACCAACAAAGGACTGGACTATAATGTCCAGTTAGCTTTCCAGGAAACTACTCAGCTCTCCAGGAAACTGTTGTGACCTAGCCTTACGGTATCAACCAAGGTCTCAGCCTCACCCTCTCTTCAAAGTAATTGGAGCATTAATATCTTTCAAGTGGGAGCTGTGATTCATGAGCAGGGTCGTGCCCTGGGTTTGCTCTTCTGTCCCCACTGCGGGGACTGCCCAGCACCTCCCTCACCACATCCCAGTGTGCTCTTGTGAGCAAACCAAAAACTGGGGCTGCTTTACCTTTTTTCAGGCCAGACTGTAAAATGCAGCTGTTCAAGCAGGAAATGCAGCTCTCACCAGGAGACTGGTGAGAGTGGGAGCTGGGGAAGGGGCAGTGTCTGGCCTTGAGAGGCAGTGTCCTCCAGAGCAGATGTGTAACGTGGAAGGTTTGTGCTTGTGTTTTTTATGAATCAGATGCTCAGTGCTGGTGCTTTAGAGTCTTTGCACGAGTTCATAATCTTCAGTACTGTACCTGCTATGCTCAAAAACTAGTTTTGATATAGGTACAGATGAAATTCTCCTAATTTTTGATAGGTAGGATGACTCCTATGTAGAATCTGAAATATCTTCATTAAAATAACCCTTGTTTTTTAATGTTTCTCGTGATATACCACAAGTTTTCCAGATGCTCCATAAACCAGGAGGAAAAAAAAAAACCTCAGGGTAGCAGGATATATTTTGTATGCAAGTATTATAAATAGTAGCTTTCTTCCAAATTGGGGATTGTATCTTGCAAAGGAGTTGTTGTTTAGTCATGCATTGTGAACCAGGGATCTGGAATGTGGCTACAAAATCCCAGCATTTCACAGGATTGCTTCACTTTTTCTAAATCCTCTTTTGGAAATTAAAAGAATTTCTATTATTTTATGTCAAATTTCACAGGCTATCTTTTATTCTGTTCCTTGAAAGTGGAATAAGCAACCTCTCCTGCCACTGCAAAAGCCATAGACCCAGAGATCTTTCCACAATAAGGAGCAGGATTTTTCTTTTGTGCTTCTTTCTGAAATCCATCATTATTCAGAATTCCAAGACTGAAGACAAGAACATTTTGCACTTTTCTATTTCTTTCTGACTTTGTGTAGGAAGTCTGTGGAAGCCTTTTTTTTGTTAAACCAGGAGGTGAGATTAACCTGGTAAGCTTAACATCTTTCTCCAAATGGGGAAACTAAGGCACAAGTTTGGAGTGTTGGGTACCTTCGAGTACTCAAGCCTTGGGTAGCTTGAAGCTGGATCGGGGCTTGGGTAAGGCAAGTAGTGGAAGTGCAAATAAAAGATCTGTCATTCTCCATCCTTGTGCAGCTTTTCTTCAGGGAAACATATCAATTTTCCAATTAGAGTTTTCCCCTAAACATCTTGGGGTTTTTCTATGGGGGTTCTCTTCCCTGTAGCTGTTAACAGACTTTGCTGTTGCTCCTTTAGAAGTGTGACTCACTCCTTTTTTCTGTTCAGATAGTTCACTCTTAGTGTCAATAATTGTTGCAATTGCTTAAGTGCTTTTTTCTAACTGGAAGCAGGGATAGGAAGGCCTGTCTTCTTACTGAAAAAGCAAATACCCTTCCTTCCCTTACACATGCAACTTCCTCTCTGGGGTGAACTGGCCACACAGTTGTGATTTCCATGCACACAAAGCCAAGAGCTGTCTTGCCTGGCACATTAGTCATAGGCATTGTGCTTCATCCTTTCTGGGAAGCCCCAGCCAGGAAAGAGGAAAAGGTTAAAATCAGAATTCCACCACTTCTTTCTGGACCTTGGCTGCTTCCACAGGCACCACTCCTGGATTTCTGGGTCTTAAAGTGATTCTCCTCATTTAGCCAACATAAAATCTCTGTTTCATTGCTCTTCTTCTTCCAAAGACCTACAGTGAAGGAAACGTTCCAGGCTGGCTTGGATGCACCCAGGCAGGTGGGAGTGACATGGAAGCTCCAGCAGAACCATTGGAAGTAAGTGACTGTGTTGGCTGTTCTCTGAGGTGTTTTCTCATTAACAGGAGATGGTGCAGGTCACTCTGCAGATTGGCAATTATGGGCTCATCTTTGTGTTCTAATAGATTTTTCTGAATTATTTAAACTGTGTAAGAGTGGAAAGAAATAGTAGAAATATTTTTGCAGGTGGCATTCTTAGAAAGAAGCACTTTCCTAATGGGTTTTTTTTTACCCTCCAGAAGTTACACAAAGGGTACAAAGTGGCTTATTTGAGTGACCCTACAACTCCTGCGAGCATCATTTAGGCTAGTTGGTACCAAGTGTATGTAGAATTGTTAGATTTGTGAATACTTTATTAGTATTCTTAAATATGCCCTTCAATATATGCCTAAGGCCCAGATGCTGAAAGCAATTCAGCATGTGAATAACTCCATTAGCTGCCAGGTATTGCTTCAGATACTCTAAATTAAACATGTCTGTGAACTACAAGAAGAGGGATTAAGTGTTTCCTGGCTTGAAAGTTAAGGGCTCCACATTAGAGTTCAGCAGGACTGGCCATGGGGCAAATATGTGGTTGGGTTTTTTGCCTTTGAAAAGACAAAGCAAAACTCTTCTTTGATCTTCATTGGTATTCAGCATTAAATTCTCTATCTAAAGAAAATTTATTCCAGACCTCAGAAGTGCTCACACTATTATTCTAGGTTTTCATATATTGGTTGAGAATTTAGGGAGGGAAACAAAAATCCCTGCGTATGTATCTGAAGAGAGTATGTATCTATTTTTATGAGAATGTCTCCTTTTTTCCAGTACAGTCCTCTCTCTCTAACAGATCACAGGTTTGTTTTCATGGCAATCCATAGAAACTTCTTGGAAATTATGATATACAACACAGCCATTAGAAAAATGAGGATCTAGCTGCTGCTGTCCTGCAATGGGTGAAACTCCACACTTTAAAAAATGGACCAATTACAGACTGATCTTCTAAATTTCTCCAAATGGTCTATTTGTTTTCTGTATTGCTTGTTTTGAGCCCTTTGTGCTAAAGTTTATTACCTTGGGCCTGCAAGCACTTTCCAGGGGCAATCCTACTAATTATTCCAGTTCTTGTAAATGAAGGGAATTACTTACGCCCACTCCACATCATGCTCAACTTTTGTGGCTTGTAGTACTTGTTTGTATTACCATCTGCAAGCTAATTAAAATCCTATTTTGCGTTCTGTGTCTCAGATGGTACAAACAGATACAATTTTGGCTATTTCAGTGGCTATTTGCATAATGCTTCAATTGAAACACAGCCCGAGCGGGGTAAAAGCAGATGTACACTCCAGCATCAGCTGTTGGCAGGTGTGAAGGTACTCAGGGACAAATTCGGTGTAAGAAAATATTTGTTTCAGTTTCTTTGTGTGCACCTGTCAGGGTGGAGGGGAGCTTTACATGAGAATCTTGAAGAGAACAGGCCAGAAGCATTAATTTTTGAACATTCCTTTTCTCCAGTCAAGGCGCACATTACTGAGCAAAAAGAAGCCTTTATCACCCAATTCTCTGGAGCAGCAGATCCTCACACTGGAAATACAGAGACGAGAGGTAATCTTAAATTTACCCTTAACCACACAATGACTGATAGTGCCATGCCTATGAACCTGGAAGAGCAGAGGTTTATTTAGTACAAAAGGCAGATTCTAGTAACGATCACTATTGTAAAGGCCAAGGAACAACCATCAGGGTTTTGCACCCAGTAGTATTCCAGTCAGTAGGAATTCCATTCATTTGTTTGAAGTCAAAGACCTTCTAATTGGAAATATGTTCATGGAACTTGTAGCAAACTAGGAAGTCCTTGGCCATTTAGGAGTTGCAGCTTGGGATTTGTGCAGTGTTGCAAATGATCCACCTGTAGCTTATGGTGTTTTTGCATATTTGCTGAGTGTTGCTTCCTGAATATTGGTGTGCTCTAACTGAAATACCGAAGCACTGGCAGATGGGCTGCAAGGCTTGCCAAACCTTAAATTTACAGCTTCTGATATGAACTGGCCAGATGTTGAGGAGGTTGGGAGCACTCATTGATTAGAGGAGGATTAGAATGCCAGTCTTTTTTTGATTCACTGAAAATGCTGAAATAAGGATTATTTACTGTGCCTTCCTGCTAATTACAGCTTCTGGAGGTGAACAAGCAATGGGATCATCAATTTAGAAATATGAAACAGCTTTATGAAAAGCAGGTAACAATGCTGACACCTTCTATTGGAATATGTGTGCCACCTGCTGACAGTTAAGTCTGTATTTAAATACCAGCCAGAGCCATGGTAAATACCTTACTTTGTCTTTAGCTCATAAATTAAAAAAGCTTCATCACATTAAAGTGAAGCCAATGTGTGTCAGTCTTCAGTAGGACAAGCTAACCAGAGAAGCAGGGTGTCCCTTAAATAGTAGGGACCAGTGTGGACATTATAGGATTGATCTTCATGCCCTCCACACAGTAGTAAAAATTGCACATAACTGAGAGCACAGTTACTTGAAAATCAGCTTGCAGTGCGTGGTGTGCCTTGCCCCTGATCCACATCATGACATATCTGTTGGTTCTTGTCCCATCTCTTGTGAAGCCTGGGAGCTCCCTGGTAAAATTTTCTCCACAAAAGTTGCCCTCTCTAAGCAGAGACTTTCATAATGAATTCTAAATAAGTATTTTTATTTCCTTTTTTCCCCCAAATCCACTTGACATAGCTTTTGTTCCTTGCTTATGGCTGCTTATGTGTGGCATCATTGCTGCAGACATTAGCATCAGCTGCCTAGTGATGCTGACTCCTTACAATTTTACCTCGTATTCCAAAACCCCAGTTGCTTCATTGACTGAGATATCTCATCTACTGTTTCCTGCTGTAAAAAGGAAGCTTATAGAATGACTTAATGTACTTATCAGGAAAATTTTCTCTCTAATATTTTCCAGAAAGCTCTACTGAGATCTGGATCATTCATTTTCTTTTTCCCCCGAAGAAAAGAGCAATCCAAATGGCTTTTCCTCATTTAATCTGGAACTGTTTTATGCCTCTGGCTCGACACCCTGGAGGGTGCTGTGCCTTTCAGAATCCCCAGTCAGCCCAGCATGGTCTGTCACTTGCTTTTCAGCTGACAGAGATGAAGGCAAAGCTGGACGTGTCAGAGAGGAGAGTAAGCGAGCTGGAGCAGGAGAGACACCAGCAGCAGCCAGAGGAGGAGAGGTGGCGAGCACTGGGCAGAGAGAGGCTGCTGCAGGAAAAGGTAGGACGGTGCCCTCTGTCACCCCTTTTGTGCTCTGTGGTGAACACTCTCTTGCCTTTCATCTTCCTCCCCTTGTGAGAGTCAGAGTGTGGGTTGTGCACAGCCCAGAGGTGAGACTGCGGCTCTCAATATTGTACCCAAGGCAGTGGCTGCCGAGCTGCCTCATCACAGAACTATGTATAGAGAGAAAGAGTCATTTCAATAGGGACTGGCAGACAGCACAGCATTAGTGTGTGTGGGGGGAGTAAAGAGCAGGTTGATATCTACACTGTGGAGATTTCCTTCCTCACTGTTCAGTTCAGGGTGAATTTCTTTGCGAACAGAAACGCTGCAGTTATTTCTGGTGGAAGAGGAACACCATTGCAGATGTTACACAGAGTGCTCGGTGAGAAGGAATGAATGCAGCTCCAGTCCCCCAGGTTTCGGTGTTGACAATACAGGCTCTCACACATGTGCTAGCTATCTCAGCTCCCTGCAGATATTAACCATACAGTCAGTGCACTTATCAGGGCTGGAAGGGTCTGGGCTGATCAGCTGCTCCAGAGTGGTGTTCACCTCACCCTCAGAGTGATTGGGCTGCTCTCTCAGGACTCCTTGGGCACTGGCTCCTGTGGTAGGCTTTTGCATCTAAATTTAGATCCCTGAGCTGAGTTCCTGCCTCAGTAAAACCACCAGCCTCAATGAGGGGCACATACACAAAACTTTGTGCTCCATTTTAGACATCCCACAGAGTGGTGCTTCCTGTTCTCATTCTGCTTCATGGTATCATGTACTTCATGACCTCTTGTAAGAGTTTCTGGATGATGATGAAGGCTGAATTTGGGCTTCTATATTCACATGGTAACCTGAAACAAGTGGTAATTGCATCACTTCCAGGCTCAGATAAGACATGAGTTAGCTGGTGCAGGAAAAGAAATGCAATCCCCTTAGCTTATATCTGCATAAACAGAACATTCATCTTACTTGCTTATAAATTAGTCTTAGCTAAGCACATACTTATTTCCAATCCATAGCACAATTTACATGTTTTAAGGCAAACAATGTCATTATGTGCTTGCTGAATCACTGCTTGTATTTGCTCTGAGTGTTGATTCAATGTGAGACAGTTCATATTGCTGTTCACATTACTGCCTGCCTTTTAATACATGATACCTGGCAAAAATAGCTACCATTTTGTAAAAATAAAGATTTGTAGTACACTTTCCCAGATTTTTTTACTGCATACATGAATAATGACCTAAATGATGATATAACCCAAAAACTTTTTATGGGAACAGGTTAACCAGCATGGAATTTTGGTCTTAAATCTGCAATTTCTCTAAAGTTACACACTCAGCCAGTAAGGGCTTGTCAGCTTGAGCTAGCTCCTGGATGACTTCCTATACTTATTGCAGAGATACCTTGCTAATCTTGCCTAGTTTATGGAGAAAATGAAATGCTCCAGCTAACTTAGAACAGAGTAAATCTTCCTCATGTGTAAGCAACAGTTACTCAGGGGTGGTTTTCACTGGCTCAATTAGCACACGATGATGAGCTTCTGCTGAGCCCAAACTGTGACTGGCTGCACAGAGATGTGCCTGTTACCCAGAAAAAAATCCCATTCATATGGTGTGCTGTGATTATCGGATCTCACTTTTTAATTCACGTAAAGCAGCTGCAGAAGAATATTCGAAATACTTTTTTGTAATGGGCCCTTCTGTTTCATTTGCCTAAACAGCTTTGTTCTAAGACCAGTGTGACAAAAGTGGGCTAGTGAGGAGGAATGCCTCACCCTATGAGGAACGTTTACAAAATGCTACTTTCTTCAGGGTCTGGTTTGGATCTCAGATCCTTTCACTGTAAATTGAAAATAGCCGTACTGAAAGAGAATAAGAGAGTCAAATTCACAGTTAGGCAAATCTACCCTAATAATTCTTATAATTCCATCTTGCAAAGAAGGCTCATCTGTAAATTCTGTTGCAAGTAGGGACATCTTCCTGGTAGTTTGCTGTGGAGGAACAGCGTGGGCATATGCACTAGGAATGGTCCAGATGAAGTCAACAATGACTTTGATGGGATAAAAAAAAGTGGATTTTTAAGCCTTGTTTGGTCCCTTGGTAACTCTGGAGCAGGCTGAGACCTTCTCTCATGTAGTGGATAAAGCCCTAACACTATGTGGCACTGAGATATGATTTTGTCTTTAGCGTTGTGTGGCACTGGGAATGGCTGGGACTCCACCAGCATTTAGTCCTGGCCTTATTCTCTGAGTACATAAGAGAAATGCAGGTCTGGGGTAACTGTCTATGCGATTTTGTTCTGCTTGGTCTGCCAGCATTCTCGTGCCTTCGTGCAACTGCAGAGAGCAGGGATTTAGTCTGGGATGTTGTCTCTGTTTCATCATCTGGTGAGTGGTCAAAAAAATTTCTACAGACTTTATCATATCTGGGTTTCCTAATGATCTCTCTCCCTGTTGCCTCCCTTCCCAGCTGTGTTTGGGGCAACAAAAATGCAGCACATCTGTCAGACAGAAGATTATTCTGAAAATTGTTCTTGAAAAATGTTTCCATCTGCATTTTAGCAGCATCTCTCTGTGTTTTTGCATCCCAGAAAGATACAGAGGTGCTTAGTGAAGCTCTCCATGAAATGAAGGAAGAGAACAGGCTCCTGAAGCAGAAGAATGCCTCAATGACCAGAAAGAAAGAGCACTATGAGAGTGAAATAAGTCGTCTGAACAAGGTAGGAACAGGAGTGAGCCACTGACCACAAGCTATTCCTTTAATTCTGGCATCTCTGTTGCCAGTGACATACCAGATACTGTCCTTTCAATCCTGGGTGAACAACCTGGTGGCAAACACATGATCACCATTTGGGAGCTGGGCAAACAAGCAAGAATTCCCTTCAGCTCATAGCTGTGCATGCTGCTCTTGGCAGGTAGTAGGGTTGCATTGCAAAGAGAAAAATGCAGAGAGTATTCGGCTTCTCCTATGAAACCTCTCTACATGTCATGTCTAAGCCCTTTCTACATCCTCCCTCCTCAGAGCAAAAGGGAAATGGCACAAAGATGCTTCTGTATGCACCTGGTGAAACACTGTGGTTGAAAAAGTCACACAGTTTAAAAACTGGGGTTTTTTTACATGTATTCTGTGTTTGAGGATAATGGCTTCTCTTCACAAAACATGGTCGTGTTCTGCTGTTTATATCCATACACACATATATTCATACCTATAATAGTATGTGTATATATTTCTCACTGAGGAAATTGCCATTAAATAGCTAAATGTTTTTTTCTTTAACTGAGGAAAAGTAATAAATGTAATTCTGTTTAATCAAAAGATCACATAAAGCAGTGGGTGTTTTCTAACAATTTTGTATTTTATGGTGAACCACAAACACTTCCTGAGGAAATGCATTGCAGTAACCATTGCTGTGTAACTTTAATAAGTGCTTTAATAAGCTAAAGGACCATGATGTGCAAAAGTCAAGCCAAAAAATGTAATGTTGCCATAAGAAAAAATCTGACAGAACTCATGATCTCTGGCTCTTTTGGAAATGCATTGACAGGACTTGCTCAAAGCTCCAGTCTAACTTTAATTCAAGGCCTGGTTTATTAAACAACTTACTTAAATGTTTTATTTTGCTGTCTTATGATGTGGCTATAATAAGATGAATGGGTATATATATAATTCTTTTAAATGAAGCATCAATTTCATATAATACACTTTCTGAGCAGTAATGTACTGATTTTATGTGTATTTTCATCCTTCAAATCTCGTATCAGGAATGCACATAAGACTGCAAGGGACCCTCTGTGCCCTTTCAAGTCTAGTGCCCTAGTATTGCAGGTTCAGCCACTTGAAGTTATTACAAATTCTCTGAAATGATACAATTTCTTTTCGTGAAAGGATAAAGCAGGGTCTCACAGTATTGTTTCCAAATGCAGTTTTAAAATAATCTTACTTTTTGAAGATTGAATTTTCTGGATTTTTCTTTTTTTTTCCCCCCTCCATAATTCTGAGTTGTAGAACCTCCTCAAAAAGATATTAAAAGGGAGCTCAAAGGGGCAGAAGAAGGGTTAATCTGTAATTGGGGTGTCTGTATCTTCACCCTCCCAGTTTAAGTTCAACCTTCTTTATCTACTGGCCTGGAACAGAAGCTTTTCCATATTATACCAGTTTCACTTCTGCACAATTATTAGGTACAGCAGCTCATCAGATAAAAAGCCTTTCTTTTCTGTGCCTTCCAAGGAAAGTACTTGGTTTTCATTGGGCCTTGGATAGTTAATACTAATCCTTGGACTTCTTTGGATACCCCTCCAAATTATCTTCCCTCCTTCCCACATGGAAGCAAGAGAGAGCTGAGGATCTTTACCATGAATGAAACTTCTGAAAGGGGTGAAGTTAGAGGTTCATATCTTACCTGAGAGAACTTGAGAAATACTGGATGGTATTTGTGCTAGAGTAAAGAAAAGAATATATAATTATAATGTGTGGTTACAGACAGACAGACATAAAAGTATTTTAAAGATTATTCCAATCCAAGGGAGAGTTGTGGAGTACTGTTACAAACAACAAAATCTGCAAAGAACTGTGGCAGAATTTCACTGTAAAACAGAGTAAAAGTGGTACCAGTGTTGTGTGTATTCTTAACTCCCTCTAGTGACAAGCTGTGGAGACGACACAACTTCCTCTCAAACAGGAGGGTTTACTTCGTTCCACGTAAAAAAAATCTCTACTTTCAGTGCAAAAGATGTTTCAGTCTTACTTGACTGTAGTAAAGTGGGTTTATATCCAGTGTATATAACCGAAGCAATTAGAAGTGGAGGGGAAGCCTCTTTCTAATAATTTAACAAGGTACTTTGTCTTCTTCATGCAGTGAATCTCTGTTCAGTAATTTTGCTGTTTGATGTTGTAGGCCCTTCTGGATGCATTGAAAAAGCAACACCCACCTGTGGTTGGGACTCCTTCAAGGAAGGGGGACAGGAACAGCATTGAGGAGATGAGAACCCAGCTGGAAGTTCTTAAACAGCAGGTAAGAACAGCTCAAGTTAGCCTTGATGGATTTCACACAACATAATTTTGCCTTCTCTGCCAGGAATTGTGCCTGGTAGATTTGCTGTGTAGAGCTGTGGAAAGGAAGAGCCAGTTTAGCCACAGCCCTTTGGAATGTTTTCCCTGATGCTGTCATCACAGCAGTGTCAACAAAGTGAAACTGAATCCCGGCAAAAGACTGGAGCAAGGACTTGTGGAGGACTCAAAGCAGCAGAAGGGCTCTCCTGACTCCTGGTGGTGTCCTGCCAGCTCTCTGTTAGGGGAGGGAATGCCAAGTTTCATGAGTTACTGGTTGTGTCTTCTGCTCCTTTTATCTTAGAAGTTGTCAGTGCAGTAGAATTATCCAAGGATCCTAGTCCTGGAAAACTAGAGCGTTGGCACTGCAGTTATTTCTAACTGTGGGACAAATCATTTGCATCCATAACCTGCATCCCAAGCACTATGGACATGTGTTTATTCATTTTTAAATCCTTGTTCTGAGCAACTCAAGCGCTTTATGCACTGCCTTTCTTTCCATATGAAAGAATCTGTTTAAGAACGTTATAGTTTTCAGATAATTTTACACTTCAGGTCTGTTGTCCTGGACAGTGTCAGGGTTAACGTTATTGACACACAAATGGATGTGATCACAATGGGAATTTTATTCAATGGGAATAAAATACTTGTTTCTGTCACGTTTGACAGCAGAGCCAGATTTTGCTCTCTAATGTAATGCTTGCCACATGCTGGAGAACAAAATCCTGCACTTGATTGTACAGTAATGAGTTATTTCATTCTACACAATAAAATAGAGTAAACCATTTTTTCCCCCAATATTCTCATGGGGTATCCGTTTTATGAATGTGTTTTTCTAGTTGTATAAATCAGTACAGTGAGTCCAGACTTCCTCCTACATGAGATGGAGCAGAAGGCTCTAACTGGATGGAGGAGGGACCCTTGGGACAAAGAGTGACATGACAGAGTCCCACGGGAGCTTGGCTGTCAGCAGCTCATCCCTGGTCACGGCAGAGGAGATGAAGGCATTTGTTCCTTGGGAGGTGTCCCCCTCTTTCTCAGGGCAACAGAATAAATGGCAAAACTGTGCCAAAGTGGTTCCCTTGCACCTCCAGCAGATTGTACAGCTGGGGAGTGGGAGGTGGGACAGCAGAGAGGGAACTGGGAGAGAATAAATGAGGAAATACTGCGGAGAGAAGTGTGTAGATGGACAAGGGATACAGGGATTTCTGCAAGTGATAGCTCTGTCTCTGCTTTGGAGGGCCAGGAAAAGAATTTATAGAGCCCTGTGTTGACCTTTGTCTTCTCCTGAGGTATTACCATTTTTTCTGGTCTTTCTGTGAAGTCATAGCACTGCTTCCAGCAAAAAGAAAACTGGATCTGTCCAATGGGCAGGACATAAGCCACAGCAAGCAAGTTTTTTGGGACGAGACTGTCAGCATGCTTTAGTGAGCAAGCAAGAGGACATGAAAGGGCTTCTGAAAGTTCTGGTGGTGCTTCCCACCCAAACATGCCTTTGCTGTTATGTGTCAGTAGAAGTGCCACCAACCTCCAGCTTCTCACCAAGTGGATGCCTGCCTATTAGCTGAAGAATTAAGGCAGTCATCTTAAAACCAAATAATTTATGGATTTGTGTTTTGTTTCTGAATCCGTGCACTCGCTGCCTGTGCCTGGGGTGGTCAGATATTTTTTAATGGGATGAAGCTCTGTGATTCCTGACCACATAAAAAGAGCTAAGCCACTGCATCCTTCAGCATTTGCAAGGCAGCTTATTTTCTAGAAACAGGGTCAAACATCTGTATTCCCATTGGGAATTGTGTATATTGCATTCCCCTCTGCCTCTACACTGGGGTGAGGAAGTTCTTCGCTAGCTCCTTGCACCTGACATACAGAAGGGAGTTAAAGTGCCCATAGATGAAAACTGAGAAAATGTTGCTAAAATGTTTGTTCTGCTACTCTTAATCCCTTAAAAAGATCGATACTACTATTTGCAACCTTGTTTATAATATTTAAAATCTGATATTTGCCACTCAGCCTTTTAAATGACAAGGTTGTACAAATCCTAGCACTGGGGACTGTTGCAATTGGTGTCTGCCATTGGAGAATGGCCATTGCTTGTCACTTCTTATTGGTCACATAAATAGGCCAGGGAAACTTTGGTTTGTAGGACTGCACAGAGGAGGGATCCCTTTGGAATGCCTCCTCCTGCTTGGACAGCGTTTAGAAAGCAACCAAAACCGCAAAGTGGCTCTGCCGAAGTTCACACTCTGTTCACAATGATTGCAGGTCCAAATATATGAGGAAGACTTCAGAAAGGAGAGATCTGATCGAGAGAGGCTTAATGAGGAGAAAGAAGCATTGCAGAAAATTAATGAAAGATTACAATCTCAACTGAGTAAACTCAGCTCTCAGGTATGAGTCAAAAGAAAGCTTCCATTGCCAGCACATGTGTATTTTATTTTTTTTCTCACTTTCCACACAACTCAAGGCTTTCTGGCTTCCATTAATTGACATTGGATTTTATATGAGGTCACCACCTGGGATGAAATCATTCTGAAGTAATGCAGTAAGAAGATGAGAAACGATTAGAGAAGACTTCCAACATAAGTAGATGAAGGGAGTACTTATTGCAAAAACTTTTCAAACATATCTGAAAATGGAGGAGGGGGAGGGGGGACACAACCAGAAACAAATCCAGAAGACTTTGATTGTTTCACTGGCACTTGATATAAGAGTTGTAAGATCAAACCAATTTTTGAAATAAAGAGCTTCTGTAGTTAATCCTGACCTCTGCAATTGAATTACAGAGTGATGTTAATATCACTGAGGGAAAAAAATGGTCTCCATACAAATTAGCTTAGCAGCCTCTGCAACAATTTTTTCTTGCAACATCCTTTTTATCTCTTCAAAGTAGTGTCAGTAGGAAGCCATAGTAAAATCATGGCATGCAAAACTCGGAGCTTTCTCAATCCCCATTTAAAAATGACGAAATCTCGAGGTTTCCTGTCTTGACAAAATTGTGCAATGCCTTAAAAGAACGGCTGATTACCAAAATGTTCTGTGGTGATTTATTGTCCTCCCCAACAATTGTTGTGACACAGAAACTTCAGGATTGTCTTATTCTCAACCAAGTTATGCATCAGTGCTGGTGGGGTCTTGCTAAAGTGTCAGAGGCCAGGTGCTGTCCAATCCCACTCCCATTGGTTTCAGCGATGTTGTGCTTGACTGTCCCTGCAGTGCACCCACAGTTCACATTGGAGATCTTCCTGTTTGTCTCTTCCTGCCTCAGGATTTGATTAAACAGAGCTTGTGGAGGATTTTAAAGATGAGAGCAAGCATATAAAATATTTATTGGTTTGTTTTCTTAAGTCAAATTATTTAGTTGTGACTCATGGAATCACAGAATATTAATCATCTTTTACCCCTCCTTGCTCCATCCTTAGGCAAATTCCTGTTGATTCTACTGGAATGCAGAGAGCCTATGAAAAGCCAGACCCAAATCTGAGGCCATCAGCTTTGGTCCTATACCAAAATTTTTTACTTATCTTGTCATGCAAGTGGCTGTCCATGTAGTTCTGCTTCAAACTATTAAAAGCTACTGTGTGTAATGAAAATACAGAATTGTTTTTGAATATAAAAGACAGCAATGTGCTTGTCATGTCTTGAAAGTAATATTTTCCTCACATAAAATGTGTCAAGAGTCTGGTGTGGCACAAGTTAGTTCTCTTAAATAATTTTTTTTTAAATGATAAATAGTCTGAGGGGACTAAAGAAATAGTATTGTAACTCACTTGTACCCGAATGTTCTGTTGGTTGTGTTCTGCTGCTAATGCATTTATTCTTATTTTCTTGACAGACAAAAGACCTCCCAGTACAGCCTGAGAGGCCCAGTTACCCAGCCCCACTCTTCCTCTCTCCGTGTGTCAATTATGGGGGTTGTGGGATGGTTCTTCACTATCCAGACCCTCGGGTGCATCCAGTGCCTCGCAGGGCACAGGAGCAGCAGCGCTCGGTAAGGTTCCCACCCTCTCCTGTGTCACAGGGACCCTGATTTTCTCACAGCATGGTGACCATCACCCTGCCATCCTCAGCACAAACTGAATCTGTGCTCTCCTAGTTTGTTGTTGGGTCCAGATCAGAATCAAATTTACTTTGGCAAATACTTTTTGTCTGTAACACCACCAAGAAGAAAAATGGGATTCTTATTCATTTGTTTGTTAATTTAAAGAACAAGGTTGTGGGATTGGAGTCTTGCTGATTTCTTAGATTAATTTACTTCCATGACATGCATTCAGAGCCTTTTCTAGCTGTATAATTACCCCACTTCCAGGTTACCAGTAGGGATCTGCTCTGAGCCTTCAACATAAGATAATAAAAACCAAATCAGCAGAAGTGGAAGTTCTGTCTGAGTGTGGCTAACACAATGGGAAATCTGCATTTTTTCCTGGAACACAACAGGGTCCTGTCTTCCTCAGCATGAAGAAGAATAGCTTTGCACTGAAGCAGGTTCTGTGTGTGGGAGTTATTTATTCCAAGGAAATACTGCTTCAAAGAATTTTTTTGAAGTGCTTTCGGTTATCTAAGTGGGCTGGCTTGTTCCAGTCTAGTAAGAATGCATTTAACATGGTGAATGTCATTTTAAATACACAATATCTGTTTCTGGCTATAAAGCTGTCACATATGGAAAGATGTTCATTATTTGAGAAATTATAGCTGAATTTTTGCAAAATGCATGTAAGGCTTTCAGGCTGTAGAAATCCAATGGAAAAGCTGTGGTCAGGCAAGTAATTTCTGTGCTTCAGGAGTGTGCTTATCTGCCTATTTATCAAAGTTGGAAGTATTGCAGAATGTTTTTCCCTGCAATTTGGACACTGGCCCAGATTATTTTGGCTCTTCTCCCCAAACTTTCATCATCTGGGTTTCTAATTCTGTGAGGGGTCACTGGGTTTACAACTTTGCCATTCCTGCCGGAGTGCCGGGGTCAGTCTGACTGCTTGCTTTGTAACTCCCAGTTTCATTCTGACCCTTTTTTCCAGTCCTTTGCCTGTGTGAGTTGCTGCTCTGAGCTTTGGGTACCTCTCTGAGCAATTTGTTAGCAATGAAGAAAGGTGTTAGAATTTAATGGGTGTCCTGATACATAATCCTGCGTGTTTAGGCTGTGCTTTTGCTTCTTCGTTCTTTTTCTGTCTTGCACTTTTTCTTTCCTTTTTCACTCTAGTAGAAGGGTTTTGCTTAGTCTGATGTGAAATACACATCTTGTTCCTGAAATCCACTCAAGTTTGTGGGGGCTAGATATGTTAAAAGAGAAGATTTGATCTGAGAACATAAAATTCACCAGAAACTCCAAAAAGCAATGCAAATGAGTGTAATTTGAGCTATTGGTGAAAAACTACCTGTGCTTAAAGCTTTGTATCAAAGCTTATTTTGTTTGACCACAAGCACAGAATTAGTTAATGATTCCTGTGACTGGTACAATTTAAGTTAAAATACAACAGCTCCTTGTTTTCCTGACAGTGTGTGAGAGTGATTACTGCTGTAAAAGCATGACTGACAGCAAAACATAAAAGCTAAATCTGTTTTCTGTATCTACAGCTTCATCCTGCCATCCTAATTTAGGCAAAACTTCTGTAGGAGTTTATGACATTTGTTCCCTGCAGATTGAAATTTGCAAGATTCCCCTTGGGACTACTCAATGATTTTGTCAGAGTAATTTCTGCAAAACAGGAATCATTTTTCCAGTGTAACTAATTTGAAGCAGCAATTACCTAGAATTTGACAAGCTTGCATGGGCTACTTATTTCAGACAGACAACCTAACACAGCTTCAGCTGAAATGGCTGGTCCCAAAGTTGTTTTCTCTAGTGGTAATTTGCCACTCATTTACCACAGTGGGTGGTACAAACTATAATGGACTATTTCTTCCAGGATTTCCCTGGACAAAACTGTGTCTGCATGGACATAACCTTCCCAATACTTCCTCTTATGAGAAAGATGGGAATTTTCCCTGTCCCACGGTATTTTCAGGAAGTTATTTGATAACAGCTGATGTTATAGTAACACCAGTGCTAACATGTGAGGAAGGAGAGGAGGAGAGAGAACTTTATTCCATGGTTAATTCCTGTCCCACTGGGGCATTTCACAGCTGTTACAGATGCATTCAAACTAGAGCAGCTTCACCTGTCAGGTGGGCCAGGTTTCTCTGGGGTTCTTTGGTAGAGGGAGATGCCTGTTGGGATCTTCTGCTGTGCTTTATTCCTTAGCCCTTTTAAGATCTGGTTTGGTTCTCTTAATGTTTCCTTGTGATTTGTGGGATCTAGAAAGGTTTACACCAGTTTCTCTAATGGGTGCAGCATCTAGACCACATGCCATAGGAAAGGAAGCAAGCTGAAAGACTGGGATCAGTGGAAACGTAAACCTAAATATCAGATTTTTTTTGTCAACTGCTTTTGTATGGCTAATGAGAAGCTTCACAGCACAATTATGTTTTTATCATGTCACTATTCTTTTGTTTGAAGTGCCTGTGAAGTCCATATTGCTGCAATAATGTTTTATTGTTCTGTGCAGCCAGACTATCAGTGGTATGTTCCTGACCAGCTTCCGCCAGATGTGCAGCACAAGGCGAATGGTAAGACAACAGCTGTACAGAGCATGTATTAAATGTAATTTTTTTTTTTAATGGAGGCCTTTGAGGGATGTAGAGCAAACTTTCCTGTCTACCTCTTGAGTGCTTATGTGACAGTTTGCCTTGGAGAGTCAAGGTTGGTGTGTGTGCAGCACAGGTGAGGTTTCTGGTGTAATACCATCCACGTTATTGCTTTGTTGCAATTCATAAAATGTCTCTATTACACATTATAGGATCACACATTTGCCTCATTAAACACCTAGTAATAGTCCTAAAGAAAAGATATCCTCAGAATTCTCCTTAGAGCTTCTGTTGCTCCAGAAAAGACCAACTTTAATGATGTGCCAAAACTGGGGGCCAGCATGGGGTGGGTTTAGGAGTCCTTGGTAACAAAGTGCAGGCTTTAGGATGTTGTTTCACCTTAAAGGCAAAATGCCCATTGCTATTCCTGATCTGTTCTGGTAGTTCAGGGTGCCAGGTTTGAAAGTAGAGCCATGCAAATGAACAGAGTATTCTCTGTTGTATATTGGCAAATACTTGCCACAGGGTCAGTACAAACTATTTTGTGGAAACTGGGAGGAGTAATTAATTACTGGGAGTATCTGGATTTGAAATCATTCTGGGGTGTTTTGAAGTACTTGCTTCAGACCATTCAAAAGATGGACACCATAAGGGATCTCTTCTGGGTGGGAATCTGCCATCCCATGGTGCCAGTGGGTGCCATGTGGGGTGGCAGGGACTGCTGAGTCCGGAAGCCGTTTTATAACACCTGGAAGGAGAAGATGGCTCCAGAGGAACTATTCCATTATTTGTTGTCATCCAGGTTTGCCCAGAAGAGAGGGTAGGGTGGGAATGTAGCTCACCAAAATGGCTGGTGAGCATCCCATAATTACATGGCAGCTCTTTGGAAGGTTCTGATGTGGTCACAGGGAAAGTAGTGCTGTGACTGTGCAACAAAACAGGAGATTAATCTTGCCATTCCTCCCACTTAAACTCCAAGTGATTTACTGCACCAAAGGATACAGGGAGGATGTTTATAACAGGGGATGAAACCAGTCCAGCCACCAACTGCAGCTGTGGGCCCAGGCAGTGCACTTGGGGGATCTGAAGAAAGAGAATTCTTCTTCTACCCTGCTTGGCTATGTGACTTGACTTCTGGCTCCCTGAAAAAAAACTTCTTGAAACTCTGTGCTTTGTCTTTCTATTAGTGTTCCTTGCCCAGAATATCCAAACACCTCCTTCTCAGTGATTAGGACACATGGAGACTTTTGCCTTCCCTTTGTGCTTCAGTCCCTCTAAAGAGGATTTATTAACAGTCCCATTGTAGTGCTGTGTAGGATGTCTGCTTTAACACCTTCTGGGCTCTTATTCTTTTTATCCTGGCTGCTAAAGCAAAAGTGATTTTGATCATTTATCCACTGATCACACAGAGGTCAAACTTACACTCTCAGTTAAAAGTCACTAGCCTGACTTTATGTATTATATATGGTTGTCCATATTAAAGCTGCCTGTAAGTATTTTGAGAAAGGTTTCCAAGATAGAAGCTCCAAGAATATGTGATGAGCAAGAGTTCTTGATGTTCCCATTTCTTTGCTCCATTTTGTACGAGTGCTAATTACAGTGGAGGGTCTAAATGAGCCAGTGTGTGCAGCAGCATTCCTGATTCTCAGTTTTCATCCTTCATTTTCTCAGTAGATGATAAAAGGACCAATAAATCTTATCTCTGCTGAGCTAGGTCTTCATTATAGAAAACAAATTGGCAGTGCAACAACTTTTGGGCATGAAAAAGTTCCCTTTAGCAATGCTATTTCAGTAGATTGATGTTTCTAGGGAAAACCCTTATGTTTTCCTTAACAAATTTTCCTTTGATGCTGGGTGTTTTTTCTTAAGTAATAATTATAAACACAGGTCACAGGTTGTAACTGTAGAGCTGAACACAAGTGAAATGAATTGGGAAACTGATATTTTTTATAATATTCCATTTAAAAAAGCCTGGTTTACAGATCTCTGGAATCTCTGAGAGTCTCTACATCAACTCTGACTAGTTTGCTATAATGTCTTTGGGGCTTCAAAGGCATATGTAACCAAGGAGGAATTACTAATTTTTTCTGCAGTTTTGTATAGATGCACCTCCATTGTGCTTTCCCCCCTCTCTTGTGAGGGAGGAAGGTGTTTGCACCCATGTGCTTTGGCACTGGGCTTGACTTCTGCAGGTCCTTCTGTAACCAGCTGCAACCTCATGTTTTCTGCTTCTCCTCTAACCATACCTATACTTTTCTTCTGACTAGCACCACTTTCCTTAGCTGTTCTCATTTCAGAGGAGGCTGTTTCCAAGGTCTGCTGCCTCTGTGAAACCCAGTTCATCTTCCTATTTTGTTTAAGCAACATTTTTTGCCTGCATCTATAGATAGAGGATTATCTCTGAAGTATTTTTTAAATTAAAAACCTCCAACACTTTGCTACAGAAATTTGATGAACACTATTTGATCCTATTTTTTAAAGTTTGCTCTCCAGACTCTTATTTTCCCCAGAGATGTGTTTTGGCAGTTTGCAGAGGATCACGTATGCAGTGTTGTGTCCAGCACTGAACTGATGTGGTTGTGTGATGGTTTGGATCTGACACTCCTTGATTTGAACACTTTCTTATAAGCTGGGAATAGATTCATCAGAATATGGAAAGGATGAGAGGAATAGGGTGGGAAAAGTGAGAGGAAAAAAAGAACTCAGCCCTCAAAAAACTACTTAAAACCTCAGGTAACTCATACCAGAGTTGAGCTTGTCTTCCAAAAAAAGCAAAAATGTTTCCTTGAAAGTCCCAATAAAGAAGGAAAAGCAAAGTGGAAACGTAGGTGATGTGAGACAGAGATTAAGGAAGATGATGAGGTATTTTCTTACTGCACTGACAGTGTATTTTCTAGAGAATATCTCTTCTTTCCCAGCTCTGGACTGGTCCCTCCCCAGGTACTTTGCTGTGCAGGAAGCCTAGTCCTAAACTGTGCTTTAGTTCTTCCAGCCTAGCCTTGTTGGACCAGCAGTGCTGCCTTAGGAGGGACTTTAGCTCCTAAGTCTCTCAGTGCTTTATCACACTCCTGATATCAGTTTCTGACCTTTCTGTTCTTGGTTGTGTGGTTCTGTTTGCATTTCATGGTTGATTTTTTTTTTTTTTTTTTTTTTAAGGAGCAAGGCAGAAAGATTTCCAGCAAATATACTTAATGTCACTTTATTTGGCAAGCAGTGTTGACTTCCTTCCTCATCCAACTGTGCAAAATTGAAAAGACAGTTGCAAAAAAGAGCTTGGTCTTGGAGATTTTCCCTGGACCCAGATTTTTAATGCCAAATTCTCTGGAAAAAAGGTTTATTGCTCAAAAGCCTGCTCAGAGCAAGAACCCTTTTGCCTGCTGCAACTCCTGGCATGTCTTGCCTTTTTCACTTCCAGAATTAATCCTACTGCATTTGTTTCCTTGGCAGAAAGATTCCCAGTACATGCATCTAAGGACCCCAGTTGCCCCTTCAGAACATCAGCTACAACCTATGGGTTTCTCCAGCCTGAGCTGGATGTTTTTATGTTGGATCCAGTGATGCCAGGCACAGGGAGAAGCCAAAATGGAACCTTTTGCTTCCCTCTCCAGAGGTAGCTCTGGAGGCTTTGTGGGAGCAGCTGGTCACCTCCTCATGTTGGCACGCTCAGGGAAAGCAGAGCTCAACCTGCAAAGCCCTAAGGGTGGCCAGATGAGCACATGGATGTGCCCGCTTACTTCCATTATAATCTCATCTCCTCTTCCATTCCACACTCTGCTGCTTCCCAGATTTTTGCCCCCAAGGTACTTAATTTGCTGCTAATGTTGTTATAATTACAGCTAATTGGAAGAAGAGGAGGGAGAAGTGTGGGGTTTGCCACTAAAAATAATGACATCTGTAGGGAGAGGTGGGGGGGGGGGGAAATGAAAAACAGTAAAAATGGATTTGTGGAGGTCTTCAATAAAAACCAGACAGAAAAAAAAGTCAATTAATTGACATCTTAATTTTCCTGGGAAAAATCCCAGACCCTTAACATTTTTGGTACTAGCCTGTCCTCAGAGCATACATTACTTGAGGAATTATCAGTGCTTCCAAGTAGTCAAGACAGATTTAATTAGCAGCTTGCCATCCCCATTGGGAATGAAAATGTTATTATTTTCAGCATTTTTACTGATAGAACTTGATTTCTCCTACTGCAAAAAGGCCATTAGCACACTTCTGATTTCTCACTCCAGAATATGTGAAGTTAAAATGCTTTTAAAAGTCAGTTTGAGCTGAAGATCACGGAACTTGTTGTAGTTCTTCAGAGTACCAAGCAGAAAAGACTCCTGGGAAAAGGAACAGGATATGTGATTTAAACAGCTGCAGGATTTGATCATTTTATTTCTATGAGCCAACAGATCAGGATTCATCATTCCTAATGTTTCTCTTGTAAGTGAAATACTGAGTGCACTTGTGCTTGTGCTACTAGAGGTATGTTCCAGCATTTCCAAAACTTTTTGAAGCTTCAGGAAGCATGTGTTGCACCAGCAATAGCGTATTTCCTTTCTTCAATTTTGGTTTGTTTTCCTAGCTTGAGTGACTTACCATCAAACACATTTTTGGACCACAAACACCTTCTTAGCCATGGGTACAACCTCCTCGTTGTTCCCACCCTGCTCTCTTGGCTGCACCTGATGCCGGTGTACACCTCTGAGCGCAGCTCAATGTCAGCTGACCTTTTTAGAAGTCTGGAAAGATTTTCCAGGGGAGCTTTAGGTCATCAGACCCTACTGTGGCTCTGTACCTACCATCAGGACTAGAGGAAAGCTGAGACAGAGACTCCTAGGGCACTCTGTGGTATCCCCACTCCCTTCTGTTTCTTCACGCCTACTGCCACTTGTAATGGTTTGATTACAGCCTTGCAATGAAATACAGTGTTGGCTCTGGGGGGTGTGTGTGTGAAAGTTACAAAATAGAGGAAAATGACTCATAAGTGAGTTATATTTCTCAATGTCATAATAATTCCTATTGATTTGCTTTTGCAGATTCCTCCCCAGAGAAGGGAGCCCATCGCTGACAGCCTCCGGCCTGGAGAAGTGTAAACCAAAGGCTGCAAGGGAGTCTTGCAACTTCATTATTCTGTTTTCTTCTGGGTATTTTTTTTGCCCCTAGCTCCTTATCTCTTCAGTGCATGTGATTTATGTCTGGTGAAATCCCTGTGAGGACAATAGAAAAGCAGATCATAGAGGCTGGTGATCCTCAGGATCCAGTTAAACTCTGCTGGGAAGCGTTACTGCCCTTTGTTCTGAAGATGCTGTTTGTGCTGCTGTATGAGAATCTCTTTAAAAGCCTGAGGAGAGAAGATGCAGTTCTTGCTGGGGATTCAGACTGTCACATCTGCTTTGAATTCAAGAGCTTACGAGCCCAATTGTGGTGTGATTTTGTTGTTGTTGTTCTTTGAGAGTTATGGGGGCTTTTTATGTGATTCCAGAGAATGATTTGTTGATAGATCACCTTGAATTCTGTCCTCTCCTTCTTGGTTGGTAAAAGGGAAATCTGCTTCACTGTTTAAACACATTTTGTTGTGTACTGCCAATGCCAGGCCAGGTAAGAAGGTCCAGATCAGATCTCCTTTTGTTTTGGCTTTAGAATTATATGTAAAATGCAATCACAGAGGGTTAGGTTTTGTTTTTGTTTTTTTTTTTCCATGTGCACTTATTTTGTACTGAAAGAATTTTAGTAGAAATATTTAATGGGTTTAACTTCTCAGTGAATATAGCTTTATATTTCCAAATTATCCTTGTGATGAATCTGAACATCGTCATGTAACCTCTAACCCAAGAATAAAGCCTGGCTTTTTAAGTGAAATTGTATTTAGACAATTTAATTTTTTCAGAAAATTTTGGTGGGTGAGTGCCCAGCAAGCATTACTTGATAATCTACTTGCAAGATTGTCTCTTCCCTGCAGGCTTTTAAGAAGTCTTCTGTGGAGAAACAGGTACCCAAACCTGCTGGGACCCTACCTGAAAGAAGAAACAGATTTTTGCAGGACATGAGATGTCCTGCCTGCTTTCCAGATAGCTCAGGAATGAGGATTTAAGTTCTCACAGAAACAGTTTTTTGAGCTGTGCAAAGACAGAGTCATCAGCTACAGGACTCCTGCATGTGTTGTTCTGCTTTTAGAACAGGTATTTCCATTCCCTTCTAAATACAGAGGCCTGTGCATTGAAACAATAACCTTACAGGATTAAGCATGTCCAGGGTTTGATTTTGGACTCAATGGGGAGCAGTCCATGGGAAAGGATTTTTCTGCTTTTACATTGTGGGGCAGTGCTGCTTCTGCCAACAGGGATGAAAGGACTGGCATTCCTAACTTATAGTACGGACTCAGGAAGAGCAGGAGTAAAGCACTGAGCGAGGCAGCCTCTGCAGAGAAGTTGCTCTTTGGGGAACTATTGAAAATTAGAGTTTGACTGCAACCTTAGCTCCACAATAGAGTGCCGAGTCTCTGCTAGAGAGAGGGGAGTTTTTATCTCTGCATGAATCTGGAGCTGGCTTACAGACACTGCGGCAGCAGATAATGTAACCAGCACACAATATACCCTCGCTCCTCCTGATTAGTGATTTGGCTAATAAGGGTGAGATCATGGAAAATGCTAATGCACTGCCTTCGGAAAATCCAATTAGAATGTAACCTCATTCAATGGGAGCTCCCAGCAGGTGACCAGCGCTGCGGGCAGAGCACCCCGCGCTCAAAGCCGCCGGGAATCCCCCGAACAGACGAGCTCTGTGTGCTCGGTGTGGGGGCAGCCGCCCCGCTTCGTTCACTTCCACTGTTTCCCCCAAGCATCCGCGAAGGTTTGCGCCGGCCATTTGTGGTGCTTAACTCATTATCTGACAGCATTAGCTGGCCCAAAAGGACGATTGAACGCGAGCTATTCACAGGGAGAAAATGGTGTTTGCAGGGCTATCTTTTTTAGTCACAGGCTTTTGATGTTTGTCAGGCTTGGGCACAAGACTGTAAACTTTGGCTCACACAAATCCTGATCACGCCAAGTGTGGGGTATTCCTGGTGTTGTATGATAGAGAGTTTGTATCTTTTAAAATGCACAAAAAATGCCTGTAAGTTGCTTTTCCGCTTGATTTTCTTGGAATGATGTATATTCCCCCAATGCAGGTGCTGTCATCTGTCTGAATTAGCATTGTCAGGCTCAAACACCCCCAAAGGAAATGCTTTCTGCAGTGACCCAGACAACTCTGAGGGGTGAGTTATTTTAGTTCAAATCAACCATAGGGTTCTTAACAGGGACTTCTTCCTTCCTCGAGCTGTGCCAAAACTGGATATCAACACTCTCAGTTCTCCCTTAAAAGCTTGGGGTCTTTGGGGAATTTTTGTCCCTTGCTCTTTTTTTTTTTTTCCTGTGGAGAATAATGTTTTGTTTTTATACATAGTCACATTAATTATAGGAAGAACACACCATCAGTGAAAATGTTTTCTTCTCTGGCGAAATGAATTGTATAAACAGTAGCACTAGAAAAGCATGGTGAATGCTGTGGGTGAAAGAATGCTGGGTACCCTTTGGCTCTGGGTCCCCACGCCCAAAGACTTGCACTTCATTATCTTTACATCGTCCTCCCAGCCTTCTACCAGTCATTGCTCCGTCATGAGAGCAGTTTCTGGGTAATCAGGTTTATGGGGTACCCAACATTTCTGGTCTTCATCCCTCCCTCTCCTTCAGTAGTCTAGAACAGAATGAGAAAAAGCAGGTGGTGTATGACCAATCCTTTTGGTCAAACAATCTCAGCTTCCCACTATAATGGATGGGGAATGTATCCTGGAAATTCTACCTTGTCCATAGCACCCTGTGCTGAGCCGAGAGGATAATTCAGGTGAAACTTCTTTCTCTTATTTAAAAAGAAAAGTGATCCTGAAGTCTAAAAATGGTTTCTCTGTTTTAACTGTTGTGAGAATGAAAGAAGAATTTCTCTGATTTGTGCAGATGCAAGTTTAAAGGTCTGCAGGACACCATGGGGTGGAAAACACTTTTTTGATTAATAAAACACTTTCCCCCCAGGAACCAGGATGCTGTGAAAATGCTGTGTTTTCACTTAGAGCAGCAGCAGCCCCGCTTCCACCTGCCTTATAAAAGGGCAGCACCCAGGTGCTTCCTGCCCAAGGGCTGCTCTGGTGAGAGCCAAAGGTGCACGCTGGCCACGGGCTGGCAGTGGTGAGAGCAGGACTGGGCAGCAAGGGAGGGCACCTGGTGGGTTCCTCATTGTCTGTTGAGCAGTGTAGGAGTTAGGATCTCATAAAAGTGAGACTGTAGATTGCAACTTTGGTCTAATGGGGGATATCAGACCAAGGGGGGTCTGAGGCTCTTCCCATGGCCAAAGGAAAGGATTTGGAGAAGGGAAATCTCATGGAGAGAAAGCAGGATGTGTGCTGCTAACGTTTGTAGCACATGACCTGACTGAGAGAGAAGTGACAGCTCTGGCAAACGGTGAAGCTCCTTTGTTGGCCTTTTTGCCATCTGGGTGGTTCCTTTCATTTAGTTGCTTGGTTTAGCTGGGAGAAGAGAGGCAAATGTTTTTATTTTCTTGGAGGAAGTTTTCATGTGGTGCCTTCCTGTGTTCAGGCATCCTGTGTGTCAGCTGTTGGTCATGTTAATCCCACATTAATCCATTTAAGACAACGGCATTACCCTGCAGGGCTGGCACATGCACAGGTTCTTTGCAAGTTACTCACCAAACCATCTCTCTCTTTGATTAAATATAGCAGTCACTTTAAACTCTTACTTAAGGTTAGGCACAAAGCACCAGCCAGGTTATTTCCCTGTGCTAAAAGTTAGGAAAAACTACACTATTCTGAAGGCTAAAATACGAGCTGGTCTTTTTGCAATTCCTATTCTTTTTTCCTCTTTCTCCTCAGTGCCAAATTTGCAGCATGTCCTTTATAGCCATGTCTCAGCACGGAATCTGTAGAAATAATGTCAGAAGAAACAATCCTAGTTATGGAATGGAGGGGATTAGCAATGACACCAGGAAAACGCGGTCATCAACACCAGGATATTTCAAAGAAGATTCTTTCTGTGTAAGTGACCTGTTCAGACACCAAAGCAGCTTTGGAGGGGCACTCAATCTCTCCATATTTTCAGCTTTCTTTTAGGAAAAAAAAGCTTTCAGCTTGCAGGAGAAAAGCTGATCTCTTATGAACTGGAATAACAATACTCTCTTTCTGTTGGCAGTAGCAAGAGAGGGATTAGTTTATTCCCTGTTAAAATTCCCCTGTGGTCAAGAGTTAAGTGAGGGTGGGGATGCCAAAGAGGGAACTTGGAGGCTCTAGTGATGTAGTTGCTCCAGAAGGGAAGGGAACTCACTAAAATCAGGTTTGAGGCATGAATATTGCATTACAGTTAACGAAAAGCAGGCTTGAGTCTGCCTTAGTAATGCCAACAAAATTGGTTGCTCACAGGGATTGTTCCTAATCCTTAATAGCGATAATTAAAATTCAAAGCGTGTGTGTGATGTTGTTATCTCACTGCCCATGACTTCTGAAGAGACATCTGACTTCCCTGAGGATTGGGGTGTGCTTGGGTCAGAGCACTGGAGCTGCTCTTGTATTGCTGGGTGATAAATTAATAATGCAGAACATGGAAACACAGCTGAGAAAGTGATGCAAAACCAGAACACCTCCCCTCCAAATCAAACCCCACTGCATTATGAGATACCTGTTGGGCAACTAAAAAAAATCCCCAGGAAAAACAAAAAGGGCAATTAATCTGAATGTGCTGTTAATTTAATAGTATTCCCATGTGGAGTCTTAGTGCTACTGTCACAAGCTGGCCATAACTTCCTGCTGCTCCACAGATGCTTGTAGCAGGCTCTGCTTTTTGTGCTCATTTCTTTGCAGCCCTTCTCTTTGGAGTCACAGCTAACCATCTATTTGTAATTCTTTTTTTTTTTTTGAGTCAAGCAAGGTCTGCAAAAAGTAAAATTCCCATTGGAAGAGAGCTTAGAAAGGTGGTGCTGCACTGCCAGGAAACTTTTTCCAAATAAATGAATTCTTATTAATAGGCATTTTCACTTTGATGAATGCAAACATTCAAGCTGTGGCATGCAGTGTGGCTTTTTGTATCTGAAAGCACAGATAAGAGATGTGGGAAATGCAAACAAAAAACCTGAGCAGTATCAGGGAGGGGGAGGATATTAATGAGGAAGGAATATCCCTTATGAGTTCCTTGTTTGTTCATATTCATTCAGCCTATTCTGCTCAAATTTGTTTAGTTTCTGAATGTAAACACCACTACTGTTTATGAGCAGTGTTTCATTTTGGTTTGGAACAGCTTCATCTTTTGAAGACTGTCAGCCTTTCTTCTTCTGAGGAGAAAATGATACAGGCATTGCACCTCGATTTGTGTGTGCTGGGAGGGTGTGACACTGGCAGGGTGCTTCATGACTACTGAGCAGATGTCATTTGTCTCAGTCAACTGTTCTCAAAAATATTACATTTCAGTTGCAGGCTTCTAAATCCCCATTAAATTCTTCAGGCTACTTTAAGCTTTGACGTATTAGCCCCTGAAATTCTGCAGACATTCTGCCTCTGAAGTCCCCAGAGGTAGGACTCTGCAGAACCCAGACTGAGTCTGGCTTTGCTAAACTGCACGGATTTTCCTTGCTCTGTAGGAAAAACGTGTGTGGAAAACCCAGGCTCTTCCAGGTGGTCCTGGGCCTGTACGTGCAGGTGATGATGTTTGTGCACAGTCTCTGCTCCTGTGTATACTTGCATGTTGCTATTATATACATAGAAAACAAGTGTTCACTTATGAAGGTTTGAGTGTAAGAGCTAAATATATCCATACACGTGCTCTTCCCTCTAGGAGAGAAACCTAGCAAGGTTGCTAAAACTTTTACCCTGGCCACAGAACAAGAGTCAGTGTCCTCAGGGGACAGTGTTGGAGTGAGAAAAAAAGAAGGTTTTTCTTCAACCTGGAGTTCAGACTTCACCAGGGTCTATTTTTTAAAGCCTTGCCAGGCTGAGCAGCTTTGCCTGTGTAGCTGTTAGATGTGTTGCACTCAAGGCTGGCAGATCTCACTCCCTGCTGCCCTGCTTGCTTTCTCAGTGCAGGCTTTATGTTTATCCACTGCTGAGAGAGAAGTTGTGTTTCCATGGGGTTTTATTTACTCTTTCATAAGCCTACTCACAATTTACTGGAAGAGTTTAATTGGGCTCCGAAGCAGTCTGTCCTGCTCACAAAAGTGCACTGTTGTTCTGCTTCTGCTTTTCCTATAGTGTTGAGGGGCCTCTGGAGCTAAACCACCATCTCCTCCCTGCCCACAGGCTGTGGAAAGGCTCGTGGTGTATCTCTGGGAGTGTCACTGGAATGGGAATGGGCATGGACAACTTTCTTCTCCTCAGCCTCCTCCACCCAGCAGCATGTGGCGTTTCAGCATGAGGGAGGTCAGTGCCTCCCCAGCAGAGTTGTGCTCACAGCTGAGAGTAAAGATTTGTCAAAAATGACAGGATTTTAGATCAGCCTGGAAAACCATTCCTGCCAATTTAAACACTTCTCTTTTGTAAACAGAAAGTACAGTACAAAAATTGACTTCCCCAAAGGCTTCCCAGGCCATTTCTTCACCTCACAGAGCTGGTTTCCTTCTGCAGGGCACAAACTCTTCATTACAGGGAAGAGAGTATTTTTAGGAGCTCTGGGGAAGGGAGCCAGGCAGAGCAGGTCCCTGCTTTTTGCCTGGTTTCCTAGGGAGCAGTGTTTATGGAGCTGTGCTGGCTCTGTGTGGGCCACGGGTCTGCCAGGCCTTCCCAGTGACTCTGTAGGGTCTATGAAATGTCAGATTTGAGACAAAGCCAGCAGGTTCCAAGGGTGTTGGCTTCCTAGAGGTGGCCAGGTGGAAGGTAGGGGAACCTTTCAGCTCAAGGAAATCTCAGTGTGTTCTCTGGGCTTGTTGGACATCACAGAAAGCAAATAGGACCTCAGCCAGGTGGGACCTGTCCTGGGGAGACCCAGTTTCAGTGAGCCGAGGCCACGCTGCCTGTTTGATCTCCATCCCTGCTCCTTCAGGGTGCAGGCTGGTGAGGTTTTTCTGAGGGAGGGAGGCAGGCCATAGCACATAAATGTGGGATGTGTATGTCACACATTGACAAAGTGTCAGTAATACCATGTGCACGTCTGTGTAGGTATTAAGTAAAAATCAGGGCCTGTTCAGAAGATGGAATCCAACCAGTCTGTTTTCATCAGTGGGATGTTTGTCTGAATAAGGGTGCCCAAATATAGTCTGTATATATACTGCTGTACAGACTCATCTCTGCTTCGGAGGTCATAAAGTTCCTCAGACAGCTGCATATGTGACCTTGCACTGGGAAGGAGCTTTTTTGGCTCTAGAGGGAACAAGCACATAAATAGTGGAATATTTGTGATCCAGATCCAGGCCAATCCAGAGGAAATCTGCAAAACTATCAATAAAGCAGGAGAACATTATGAATTAGTGCATGATAAATGAGCTGATGGGCCAGCAGCTGATCCAGTCAATACATTGAAATGTCATCACTGATGCCAGGCTGAAGTGCTTTGATGCCGATCTTCCCTTGATTTGGCAACAGGATTTTTGTGGATGTGGCCATCATTATCATCCTGATGGCATCAGAGAGGAATCACCCTACCTTCTCTGGAAAAGTGGGACGTATTAAGGAAGCACCTGGTGCTGAAGCCATCACTGTTTAGTGCTCCATCTTCCTTCTTTAACAGGAGTGAAATGCCATTTGAAAACCAGTGTACTGCATCTTACCCTGCTTTCAAAGATTATGGTGGTGATGGGGAAAAGAGTGGCTTCTAAGATGTTTGTTTCCTATTTGGCTTTTGCCTGGTTTTAAAATGCTGATTCCTTTCCTTTTCTACTTGCTGAGCTGACACTGGCAAATCTTAGAAAGGAACCCTGAAAGATCCATTTTCTCAACACTGGGGATATTGCCAGGTAATTGATGGCCTTATTTTCTGGGACTTGTCCTTGGGGTAGGTATAGCAGGTTGGGGTGTTTACAAACAATGTCAGTTCTGTGTGGAGGAGTGGGAGAAGAAACTGGGGCTGGAAAATATTTCATTGGCCTCTACAAAAAGCCTTAAAGCTGGTGCTGAGAAAAATAATTCTCTTTAAGCAAACACTTCCACTTGGAATAGTAACACCCCAAAAGCTTTTCCAGCTACTTAGCTCAGGGGTGCTCTTTCCACACTCTCTGATTCTGTTGATTCCCTGTGTTCCTCCAGCTGGAGTTGTAAAAATGACAGGAAAGATTAAATAAATGTATCCCATCAATTCCTCTGTGGCTCTTTGGTAGTCAACTCTTCTGTACAGATTTCTTGATGTCTTGAGGCAAGCTGTCCCGTGGGCTTTCCTGGGGACCACACACAGACACTCAACTTCTTCTGGCCTTTTTTTCTGCTAATTGCCCACCTTCTAACAAACAGCCCTTGCGCTTCTCCAGAGTGGCAAACAACTTCCCTTGAATAGCTCGGGTGTGCTCGGCTACCAAGAATGGCAAATCAACAGCAGCGCCTCTGTTGTGCCTTTTGCTCTTCACAACACATGAACAAAACAGACACACTCATGGGGCTTGTTGCCTCCACACACATGTCTGAGGCTGTATCCATGTGAATCCTGCTCCCCTGCCCAGTTTGGGGAGGCTCTGACCAGGAGCAAGTGCTTCCCAAGGCAAACCGGTTACGTGCGTTCCCACACGCCGTGTTCTTGAGGCAGAGACAAATTCCTGCAGTTACATAAGATGTTGGGCTTGAAGCTTTGCATAATTGTGTTCTCTATCATTTCGATCTCGTGTGTTTTTAAATTTTGCTTTCCTGGCCACTGCAATTTATTACAATTAACTTGTAATCTGCTGCATTGGATTTTATCATCCGTTCACTTGAGACGGGAAGCAATTATAGATCTTTGGAAGAGATGTCCTACTTAGGCACAGCAAAATGTCTTTCACAGGATGCCGTGTTTTATAAGAGAGGATTTAAAACTGTGATAACATCCTGGAGTGCAAACTTGGGAACTTTGTCCTTCCTGAGCTGTGCTGTCTCCCGTCGATGAAGCTCTGTGCAGTAGCTGGAGCGAGTGCTGAGGGATTGGGGCTCCTGTCCCTGGCTTGCTGTGTGTCACACCTGGCTCACTTTGCCATCTAAAAACAGTCACTCGGTGCCATCTGTGATGCCACTGAGCATCCAAAACATCTGCAGGCATGGTTCTGGGCAATGGGAGGTTTTGCCCTTCAGTCCAGGGAGCTTTGGCCAAACAGGAGCCTCAGAGATGTCCCAAAGAGTGTTGGGTGCTTTCTTCAGGAGACTGCAGCGGCTTTAATTTCCAAAGCAAGGCCAGCTCTGTGGCAAAGGGCTGATGCTGAATGGCCAGTCCTGCGAGTTCTCCTTGGAGCTGTTTGTACCTCTGGGTTTGACCCTGAGGACCAAAACCAATCCCCTGAAGCAAGCTATGGCTCGAATTCCCATGCTGGGGCACGTGTATTTGGCCCCGGGAGGGCTGGATGGATGCTTCGACTTTTTGGGAAAGCCCACCAGATGGAGCTCGTGTTTGAGGGATCAGGCTCCAGCGGGCTGCTGCAGGAGCTGTGAAAATAGGACATAGACTTGGTTTTCATTGGATTGTCTCAGTAACAGAGATGAGCTGAGCCAGCCTGGCTTCCCGAGCGCTTGCTTGTAGCAGGAAACGTTCAGCGCTAAGGACACAGATAAAGGAAATGTGTTTTCACATCTAGGCGTGCTTGGAGCTTTCACTGATGTTTTAATTTTCTTGTCGCTGTCTTTTTTTGCAGAACTGCTTTAGCACTCATTCCCTCAAATATATCTGTCCCTTAGTGTGCTTCTCATATTTAATTATAATTACTGTACCTCATAGCTACTAAATCCATGTAAAATCAGAGCAGTGGAAAGCTTACTTGGTGATTTAAAAGGAAAAAAACCCAAACATCTGGGGAGTGAAAAGGAAAAGTATTCAGTCTTAAACTTAGTTACCTAAAAGACAGCCAATAAAACTTTGGAGTGTGGCAAAGAAAGCAGAATTAAGCATGTCTTAGTCTGCAAGATTTTCTGAAAGGTGCAATCCATGAATTCAGAGGCCCAGCTACACCTCATTGCCACACTAATTTGGTGTGTGCGTCACCTCTCAGACTTGTGCTTCAAAAGCTTTTAAAAACACGTTTTTAGAAGCACATTTGTTATCCATGTAATCAAACTGCTCCAGCAATACATCAGAGAGCAATGTAAACACTCTGGCTATGAGGACGTGGTGCTTATCTTCAGCATGGGTGGTACAGGCACCGGTGAGCTTCAGCCCCTGCTCTGCGCACAGCCCGAGGTGGCAACAAGTCACGTTCTGCATGGAAAACAAAGCAAATGGATACCACTCATTTCACCCCCTGGTGAGACAGACAAGTCCTTGCAGCACACCTCTGTCCCCTGCCACCCATCCTGGTAGCCCTGGGGGCATCCTGGGGATAAGGTAAAGCTGAGTTTGACTTGCTTGCCATCAGATTTATTTTAAGCTCCACCAACCAACCAACCAAAAAATGTGTTCATACTGAACGGCCTTTAATTTGAGCCAGCATGAAGCAGCGGCTCCTGCCTCATGCCATGGGATTTCTCACTTTGTCAGACAAGACCCAGTCAGATGAGCTTTTATCCTAACTCATATAGGATGAGCTTGCCTTTTGTAATGCCTTTAGAAGAACTGTTCTGTAGCTGGCCATCCCACTCTGTCATTGCCTGGAGCTCTCCTCCACTGTGTGCATGTGAATGCCAGCACACAAAACATCCCTGCTGATTGCTGAGTGCTGCTGGATGCGCTTGGGTAGGAAGAAAGGAGCATCTGTGCTTTAAGAGAGCTGGATGTGTGCTTTGAGTGCTGGTTGTGGCTCTGTAGTAGCCAGATGTGGCACCATGCTTAATTTAACCTCTCTTTGTGTTGCTACAGCCTGTAGTGCAGACCTGGAAAATGGACAAAGTTGGAACCTGAGGGTCCCCAGAGGAGAAAGGTTTGTTCTCTCATTGCTCCCTGTCAGTAATGACAAAATCAAATCTTAGCTCTGCTTGTCTCAGATTCTCCCAGCAATGGTATCCCTTGTCAACACTGACACATCTCCCTTCTGCTCTTTTTTTTGTCAGTGTTTTCTGTCTATTCAGTAAATTGCATATTCCAATTTCCTGGGAATCCTGAGTGCCACTGGTTAACCAGAAGGGAAGAAGTCTCGGTCTTGAAATGGGAGCTGAGGATATCAAAGGCTGGTCCTCACTTTGAGGGAAGGAGAACTAGAGGAGGTTGATGTTGTGGATTTCTCAGTGGCCTGGAAGGAATTAGGAGATTACAGACTCCCCTTGTCTGTCCTGTGTAAAGGTACATCCTTCTTGATCAGATGACATCACATAAACCCAAAATCAGTTCTTCAAACTCACTCCAGTCCTCTAGGTTTTGCAGTGTTTTGTGTTTCACAGGCAATCACTTTTGGAATCCTCAAATTTGCCCTAAAAATTGCAATTACTGCTTTTGCTCTGAGGATTTATGAGGAGCAGAATGTCCTATTTGCCCACATGTGTGCAGAGCTGAAGGTAAGGCCACATGAAGCATTAAATGAAAAAAAAAAACATTTAAAAATGTAGCATTTAGTTTCTAGTGCCATGTTTGAACAGCTGATTCTTGTTGCTCCATTGTGTGAGTGTGTAAATTGTGGTGGGAACAGAATGACTTAAATCAACACTTTGCAGTGACATGTCTGAAACAATTATTCTTTGAAGACAGGAATATAACAAGAACTTGGGTCTGGGCTGTGTCTGTGGGAACACCTTCACACAAGAATTAAAGGGTGCATGTTCTAGATCAAAGTAGCCTGTACTTCATATTATGTCTAATTATCATACCATTCATCTTTATTAAATTCATTTGTTTTAATTAAAAGAATAGATATTTTGCATCAGAGTTTATGGGGTCTGTTGGGCACTTGAGATTAAATCAATGGTTTGTTAACAATTCTATCTGGAAAGTAGTTTAGATTATTTAAATTATGCAAAGTAGCATCGTTTTTCTTACTCAGTAGAATGAAGTAATGATGAAGAAATAACTCTTGGAGCATGAAAGCTCCACTTGTCATTATTTTTCACATTCATATTTGGGATTTTAGAGTGAAATTGTTCATCTTCAAACTAGTTTTATAATATTATATTTATAATATTATATTGAATTTGGCAAAATAAAAGAAGTGCTGCAGTAGTGTCTCGTGGCAGGTGTTTTCCAATGGTGATATGGAAAATGCCAGTGCTGGATGCTGCACTCAGTTGGACCATATTTTAGATGTGTATTGTATTTTTGTGCTGTTGGAGCAGTAAGTCTTGTTAATCAGTTCATAAAACAGTAGGATTAAAAAAAAATGCACTGAAGGTGTAAAACAGTCAACGCCATGAGAGTTTAAAGAGTAGCTTAATAAATAAAACATAATTGGATAAAATAGGCAAGTAATGAGTTGAGGGCAGCCCAAATGTGTAATTTCTTGGGGTCAGTGGCTATGCATCAGCTCGCTCTGCATCTGGGTGAAGCCTGGAGGTGTTGAGGAGTTGCATAAACAGTGCTGTGCCATTGGGGTGCCTCGTTTGATCCTGCTGCCGCCAGCACTTCCAGGGCACGCAGGACAAACGCTGGCTTCGGTCACGAGTGGCGCGCCAACCGCTGCACGTGCTTTTGATTTCCCTCAGGACAGGGGAAGGAGAATGCCTCTTATTAGGAAAAGAAACTGGAACTGGAGCTAGCAGGGAGCCAGCCATGGGTGTCAGGCATGGTGCTCTCTGCCTGCCTGCCTGGCTGTGCTCATGGAGCAGCAGCACATGGCGAGAAGGTATTGGCTCAGCTCTGTGTTCTGCCCGGCCTCACAAGGCCAGCACCTCTGTCACAGATCACTGCTTCAAGCAGCACCCACCTGCTCCCTAAAGGCCAGAAAAAAACCTTCTTCCTCAGATGAAACCTGTAGGCAACACCAGTATTCCTGCTGGAAGCAGGGGCATGATCTCCATGCTCACAGCATTCGCTTTTGTCCCTTCCTGTGTGCTGTCGCTGCTCGTGTTCCACCTGGGCACCCATGTGAGGCTCTTCTGGGGAAGGCAGTGGCAGCTCCAAAGCCAGATGCTTCCAAGATGCCTCTGGAGGCTCCTTCTGTTCTGCCCATCCCTCTTCTGGGAGAGTGAGCTCTGTGTGATGCTGCATAACTAAAACCCATCATAGCCTGGGTTATCAGGCAGCATCGATTGGTAAGGCTGGTTTAGCACCTCAGTTTCTGATGGAAAAAATAGCAATACTCTCTCTCTAGTAACAAATGCTTATCAATAGGCTACTGATAACAGATCTTCAGATCTGCACCACAATGAGAACCACATAATTGGAGAAAAAAAAATATATATACACAAAATTAAGCACACATGCAAGCACTCACAGTGTCATCTGTCTTCCAAACCAAATGCACGGCAGCGCCGGCTGCTAAAACTTGCAATGAATTATTTATATGATGAATTATCCTTCTTTCTCCCCTCCTAGAATATCCAATTGCCCTTTTCCATTTTTGTTTCAGAAAGATTTATTATTCAGAATTTTTTTCACTGGATAACTTATTAAACACTTCCTGTTCTTTTTCTCCGTCGTACGTAACACGCACCTTGTGTCCTGGTAGCACCTATCCATCCACTCTAACAGGGTGTCCCAGTGTGGGGAAGCTGTGAGGAGTGCAGTTTTTATTCAGAGAGTTTACAGCCCTCCTTGGGAACCAATTAGCAATGTTCCAAATTTGGGATATTTATTTACTCACTGGAATCAAAGCAGTTTCAGCCCCCAAGGAAACCATCCAGAGCTACAGACAGAGGTTGGGACTGCATGTGAATTAATAATTTGGTTTCTCAGTTCCCTGGAAGCCTCTGAGAGGGTGGGAGGAGAAGGTGAGTGCTCAGAGAGAAATCATTTAGAGGTTTGCTGCTCTTGTGCCCCTTTATTTTCTCGGTTTTGCCTCAAAGACATAAGAAACAGCATTTTACAATCAGGGACTTCTTGCCCTGGGTGTTGTATGTGACCATGCCTGGGACCTGCTCCTGTAAATGATTGTGAATCACCTCTGGTTCCAGGGGGGAGTATTTCAATGCCAATTTTCTGGGAACTGGGATAGGAGCCGGAACTATCCCAGCTACTGTTTAATGGATTTCAAAGGAATCACCTACACGGTGATTCTGTGTTTGGCTTTCATGGTTTGATTTCCATTTAGGAGGCTGCCCCAGTACCTTTCAGACATTCCCATAGTTTTCAGCATCTAAATCCCAAATCCACTTCCTGTATCCGCATTGAATGTTTTTGTGCCTTATGAATTTTTGGAGAGGCTAATCTTGTTGTGGAAGTGCTTTAACTGTGCCTCTGGCGGGGAGTTGCTCTGTGCTGGGCTTTAAATCACAACACAGATTTACAGTGGCGATAGAGGTGGAACTGCAGGCATCCAAAAAAAAGAGTTATCTGTGCAGAGGAGCTGCTGTTCCCACATCCCTGCAAATAATATCCCAGGGATGTCACATTGCTTCCCCTGGAATCACGGACAGTGATGCCCCCTAAGAACAATAGCACTAAAACTGTCCTTGGGTTAAAAATAATTGGTTTGCCTGCATGTGAGGCACACACTCTCCAGAGCTCTTTGGCTGGGTAGCAATATTTTACCTCTAATGACTTCAAACCCGAGCCAGTCATTTCTGCAGGCTCTACAAAACACTGTTGTACCATGAATTGTACCTGGAGGTGGCTGCTGCCTTCACCTGAGCACATCCCTCCCTGCTGGCTCCTGCACGCTCCTAAGGCTTGGAGGAAAGCTCATCAGAATGTACCAGGTTTTCTTCACTAATTTTGGCTTTCTCATTTAGTCAGCTTCTCCCATTTTTGGATGATTGAATCTCTGTGTTGTCTGCATCAGAAGAGGAGCACGACTAGTTTGCTGAGATTTTCTTATTGAGGTGTTGCAGCTGGAAGCAAACGATCCTCTAGGAAGGGAGAAGTTGGGATGCTGTGTGCAAATACCAGGTATTTTTTGGTTCTCCTTAAATATGCATAAATTAATCCTAAACTTGTGTCTTTCCTCCCTTTCCTAAACTCCTACTTTTGAAACCTGTTTGAAAACGATGAATAGAGTTGTTAAAATAGGGACATGAAAACAGAAGGATAACTGGATAGGGGCTGCCATGGCACTCTTTTTCTTAATCCTGGGTTTCTTTTGGTGAACTTATATTTCTGAGGAGACCCTTGTGCAGAATGCTGGCTGGACCCTGCTGCTCTGTGAGTTGACAGAGTGGGAGGTAAGTGGCAGTAACTAATGGCAATTAGCAGAGGTCTGGACGGCTACGTGTCCCTGAAGACATGAGCTCGTTTGGAGGTTGTGTCTTCAGAGAGTGGAGCTGTTTGTCACCCTACCCGTCACCCTACAGAATATGACAATTTGCATCCCTCCGCTGAGGCTTTGCTGACAGATTTGCTCAGCTGCCTTGCAAGAAGAAAAAGAAAAAGAAGGTTTATTTAATTTTTGCTACCCAAATCTGTTGAAATAGTAGGGCAGGAATGATTACCTTCTGGGAATTGGTCATCAGTTGCTATCAGCAATAACTTATTTAATGCTTATGTAGCACTCGATGTTTTTATGATTGATGTGCCAGAAAGGAAACAAAAAAAGATGGGTTTGTGTTTAAATGGCGAAGGATAGTTTTAGTCTTTTCGTTGCAGCTCTCAGGTAATAGTAAGAAATTGTCTCTCGGTCCCCAAACCTGAAAGCTGTCTCTGACCAAAACGTGATGAGGGAGAAGGGAAGAGGTTGAATATGCAGTTTCGAGACCCATTTGCTCAATCGCAGGAGGGTTTTATAAATCCCATTTCTCACGCATCCTTGACGGTCTCTCCCGCCTCCATCGCTGTTGGGATGTTCCGCCGCATTCCCGCAGCCCCGACCGCTTCACGCAGCGGCCGCGTGAAAAAGAGGAGTGGGAGCGCCGCGTCCCCCGGGCCCCCGCATTCCCCCGTCCCGGCTTTGGGGCAGGCTCCGACCCTCCAAGATGGATGTTGAGTAGGCTGTGGCAGCGCAGCCGAGAGCGGCACAAAGCCGGGCGGCGCGGCGCTGCCCCTGCGCGGCTCTGCCGGGGGC
>VZTN01004350.1:40154-79789 GCA_013400515.1 Erpornis zantholeuca | reverse complement strand
CTCCGGCGCCGTCCCTGCAGCCCCTCCGCCGCGGCTTTTGCGGGATGCTGCCGGGAGAAACCTCGGCTCCCTCTAGGATCTCTCCCTCGCCTTTGAGGTTTGTTTTTTCCTCGCCGTTTTTTGCCCTCTTGCAGCTCGCGGCGGCCGGTGCCCCGCAGCCCGTGCGGCTGCCGGGAAGCCCGGCTTGTCCTCCGGCGCTGCCGCGGAGCGGGTGTGTGCCAGGCAGGCAGCGGCTCCGGCTTCGCCAGCATCATACGTTTTTCTAGGGGGAAAAAAAAAAAGAAAAAGCGGCTACCAAAAAAAGACAGAAAACTCTACGGTGGCATATAACTGCTGAGGTTTGCTACGTGCAGCCTGGGTTCTGTTTTTATTTCGACAGCGCAGAGACAATGGCTACAAAGCGCTGTTTAATCACTTGCAGATAGAACTTTTACGTATTTAAACCTTCACAGTTAAAGGCTAGCGCAGCTTTTTGAAAAGCTGTGATTCTGTGAGCGTGTTTGTTCTGGATGTCTTTAACACTTGAGCGGTAGCATGCCCGGGTTCCACGGACGGGCTAGCTTGGTGCCAGGGATGAGCGTGATCCTTCCTGTCTGTGCCATGCTGCCCGGGGCCGCTCTGGAAATCATCCCGGTGGACACCGAGGTGTACTAGGCAGCCTCTGCAAGGCTGATCTCAGGGAGGGGATAGTGAAGCTTATAGCTTCCCTTGGATTTTCCCTCCCCACCAACGGATCTGGTTAGCATCTAGTTACAATGTTAATTAGAACAATTAAACAGTATCGCTGTTCTCGTGGCTTGACCGAGCTGCAGGAGGCGAGCTCAGAGGGGAGGCGAGGTCCCTGCCGTAAATTCACGGACCTCCCTGTCCCAGCCGGCTGTTTGTGAGCAGATAGCAGGAGATGATCGGTGACACAAGTGTGGCACTGTCTCCACTGGAGCATCCCGCGGTCAGGCTGTTCTGGCAGCCCCATCCAGCACTGAGGGCGGGTTCCCAGCCCCGATGCACCCATTTCACGCTTGGTCGAGACAGAGGAGTTATGTCTGTAAAAGTGGAAGAGGCGAGAGGGATGTGAGGGTGAATTCCTTCCTGGGCGGTTGGCGGCGAGTGATTGATGGCATTGGTGACCCTGGCTAGGCACTGCTGGCTTGGCCATAGCCTGGTTTCCATAAAAGCAGCGCTTGGGTGTTAGACACCGTCAGCACCCTTGGCTGTGCCGTAAGGGAGCGGGGAGAAAAACTTTGTGTTTCTGCTCAGCCTGCTTTGAAAATCGCTGAATCTGAGCTATTTTAGGAATGGCATTTCAGATTGCTTCTTGTCAGGAACGTCTCATCCTCCCGGCCGCGCACTCCTACCTCATAGCGAAACACGTACCTGCAGGAGGAGAGCTGCCCAGGTCAGCTTTCTAGTGCCACTACAACTCTCCCTGAAGTACTCAGAGCAATGTCTAGAATTTAAAACTTGCTGATATTTGAAACAGGAGAGGACTTTTTAAAACACGGAGAGATTTTTATGTTCTAGTTTGACCACTAAGTATGTGGTGAGAGGTGCAAGAGTGCATCACGTGTGGGTACCATGTAGATGTATCCAGGGTACTGTGGCTGGGTTTCACCCTGTTGTGAGAAAAGTGGTACCTGTTCCTTGTGGGCTTTTTGTGTCAGTGGATAATGACCTCCTCTTAATTTTGAAAGAGCTTTATAATATGTGCAAAAAATTCCTTGTCGCATTTCCGTGATGAGGACTGTGGGCACATCATGCTCTCCTTGTCTCTGTGCAGCCCTGGACAGAAATCCCATTGATTTTCCTGCTGTGGATGGTGAGCACCAGAGCGTGTCATTGCAGCCCTGCCAATGAGGTGACCCAACATGATGTCCCACTCCTGAGTGGGGACATGCTGGGCTCTGCTGGCAGCTCCCTGGTGCCAGCCACACCTAGCAGGCGGTGGCACACGTGTGATGTGCCGCTGGCATCGTCTGCCAGCAGGTCACCTCACGCCCCAGCCAGCCTGGGGAAGGTCAGGGTTTGGTGGTCGGGTGAGAGGGAATTTTAGCATTGGGGGGGATGCTGATCCCACCGAGATTCCTATGGGCCCCTCTATTTAGTCGTGAGAAGTTTGTCACCAAGGCGAGGCAGAGCTGTGTAGGATCGCCCTGCGCGCCTGTGTTGTTGTGGGTGAGCGCTTCGGAAACGCGGAGGAAAAGCTCTGAGGTTTCCCCAATGTTTATAAATACAATCTGGTGCAAACTGTCAAGCAAGCTGTTCAAAATCACGTCACGCCTGTGCTGCCTTCCCCGCTCGGCTCGAAAGCCTTCGCCACAGCCCCGGTGTTCATCTGACGTTCGCGCTCCCGGCACGCAGCTCCGGCCCACATGCGGGGCTTTCCCAGCACCCCTCTCCTCCTCCTGCCAGCCGGGCCGGGGAGGCAGCGCTGGGGGCAGGGTCGGTGCCGTGGCTCCACATGCAGCAGCACCCGCTCGCTGGAGCCCTGAGCACCCCTCAGTGCTCTCAGAGCCCAGGCTGCCTCAGAGTGACCCAGCTCACACAGCAGAACTGCATGCAAGGGCAGAAACAGCATCTTCAAGTCCCCTTTGTCCTCTTAGAAGGTTTGCCTACCTCAGATGTACCCTAAAAATGAAGAGATAAACCATTTCCTGAAAGCTCCATCCATGCAGGGGCCTTCTGCTCCATCCCTTGCCTTCAGCAGGGCTGGATGGAGCCTGTTTGCCGGATGTTTCACTCTGAAGTGTGCCAGGGTCTTCTGCCTTAATATATATAAAAAGATGAGATGTTTATTAAACTCAGACCCTGCTTTTTCTTCTACAATTTATGTCCCGAGGGGCTGGCGATAAACAGTTTATTAAAGAGAAATCCTGATTTATTTCTGCAAATGGTTACATTTCAAGCTGGTACCAAATGGTTTTGTAGGAGACCACCTTTTATGCTTCCCCTGGCAGTTTAAAGGATTGCTAGAAAAACAATCCAGAATCTAAGTAGGTTTGGATAAAGGCAAGCCAGGACTGTACGTCAGGGTATGTGGTGCTTTTATGCAGCGAGGCGGTGGATTTTACCACGGAACATCTGGGCACTGGCTTCAGTTACAGCACAGATTTTAGAGGGATAACAAGTCTTGCTTGGCTTCGCGTTCATTTTGAAGTCACTAAACTTTATACGAATAATAAAACTGTAAGCCCATTACTTCACTATTTGCACGGGGCTGTTTCAGTTCCCCTTCAGGGTCTCGCATCTTTTGGGGGCTGGTTTTATTTTGCTGTGCTAAGTGGGTATTTATCTTCTCAGTGCCTGGCTCGCTTTCGCGGGAGGCAGCTTTGCTAATTTGTAGCGATGGCCACACCGGAGAGGCCGGGGAAGGCGGGCGGGTTTCCATCCGCCCCCGCCGAACGTGCACGTTTTCTGCATTAGGGGCAGCCTAATGAAAGCTGCACGTTTCTCCTTCAGAGCGTTCAAAGGGGCTGAGGTTAGTAACCTGCAGGACCATTGAGCTGCTCTGCGTTACCAGCTCAGCCACTCTTGAGCGTTAAAGTAAGGGGGGAGGTTTTGCTTTTTTTTCTGTTGGACTGTAAAATGCAGAGGAGAAGAGTAGACTGGAGTGAAGGAGGGAAGGGCTGCCTCTTTAATATAAGAAAACAAGTTTGCAAGCCCTTACAGAAGGGTTACTGGGGGGAATGCCTCAGCATCAGGGAGTATGACCCCAGCTAATTACATATCGAGGAATACATGTTTGGAATCTAAGTTCCATGTGAGACTGTATGGACAGGCCATGAAATCAACATTTACCTCGATCATGGAGCACCTGGTGTGATACTGAGTGCTGGTGAGCTCTGTGTTTTGGTGTCACTTGACTGCATGGACAGGCACAAACCAGAAGAAATCAGAATTACATCCAAGGAAGGAGAATATCCCAGGTAAGACTGGTGAGAAGGGACTTAAGTACTGCTTGAGCTCTGCTATCTCCTGAATGGAACTGTGAGTGAGCGAGCATTGCTTTGGGGAAAAGGCAGAGTGCAGAAACTATTCTGTTTCACATCGTGACTGAGATGTACTTCTGTGGCAAAGATCTTCATTAGATCAAACAGGGATAGTTTCTGCCTGAGAAGACAACTCAAATAAGCTTGTGGATGGATGGAAGGACCTTTGAAGGCTGAGGAGATGTTATGTTTGAAAACTTTAACAAGATGTCATTAGGAGAGGAAGTATTTGCCCTTAGATCAGGAAATAGGTCAGGATAATAAATCATAACTCCAGGAGAAAGCGCTTAAAGCTGGAAATACATTCAGAGGGGAGAGGAGGAGAGTAAATACTAGAAAGAAGTTTGTTCTTTCAGAATTAATTTTTTCGTTTACTGTATGCAAAGACACCACTGAACACAAGAAGGATAAATGTTAACACAGGGCTGTAACAGGAACCAGCTGAAAATCTCACGACTGCCTGGATGACTTTGATTGCTCTGCAGGGAGCATGTCAGTCATATGGGACACGTCAGAAACAGGACGTGTGCCATGTCACTTCATGTGTGAGGGAGCTGATGGTCCAACTTCACCAAAAACCTGCTGGGGGGCATTTTACAGGGTGAGTTTTAAATGACATTTTAGTAATCAGCAACACGAGCTGAGAAGCCAACGCCATTCCACAACCGCTTCAGTAAACACAAACATGCCCGAATGACCAGAGAGGTGCAGCAGATCCTGCACAGAGCATCTCTCAGTGGGCTCTGGCCTTCCACCCAGGCAAGTATTTTCAGCATTTCTAACAGATTTCTCAGGGTTGTTCATGTTTGGCCTGAACTGGGACTGGTCTGCCTTCAGGGTAATTAAACTCAGTGGTTAGAGAAATGTTTGTTGCTTGTGTGACAGCCAAGATAGGAAGCAGTGGGTACTTGCTGAGAGCACCTGGAAAACTGAAAAGCAAAGGCAATAATTTATCTCTCCTACCTCGTTCCCTGCTCCACGGGTCCGGATATGAATGCCCTTCCAGTGTGACCCTCGCACGCTCCCAAGGTGACACAGCACCGAGGCCAACACTTCCCCTGTGATTTACAGGGGAAAAGCATTGTTTGCCTAATTTAGTCTATTTTTTTTTTCCTGTATTATTTGAGAAAACACAACTTTGTTGAAACTTTATTAGGAGGTGAGAAAAATGATGCTTTTCATCTTTCTCACCTTTAACTTGCTCAGTACCAAAACAGAGCAGCGCCAGACCAGCAGAGGCAGGTGGGAGGCGCAGCAGGATCGTGGGTTCCTCACACACATTTGCAGGGGTGATTAAACAGGGAAGATGTTTGTACAAAGCAGCCAGAACATCGTGAAGAAGTGAGTGCTCCCTCTCTCTCTTTCTCTCTGTCTCTCTCTACTTTGTTTAGGTGCAGCAGATTTACTGCTGATTTGTTTCTAGTCAAACAGTCTAAACGTGCCTCAGCATTCCGAAATCCAGAAACCTGATGCAAATTAAGCAGTTTACAGATCAGGATGATGATGGTGTGGGAAAGCCAAGTGCCAGCTGGTCTCTGGATGTGAAGGAAAACATCAGTGAGCAGCATTAGCAGCTTCTAGTCCCCATTCTTTCCCTTCCTTTGGCTACTAAGTCTGTGTTTAATTCCCTGGGGGTTTTCTCTCCTGGGTAAGAGTTACTTACTTGAGTATGATTTGTACGACTAATAGGATCTTATCCTTACTTGGGGAAGACCCTAGGGGCTCTCTCAAACTGATTTTTCAGTAATGAGAAATAATGAATAAAAGTCTAATAGTCCTAGGGGGTATTAAAGTTACAATTTTGCAGGGAAGATTTAATATCAGTCAATTAAAACTTTTATAATCCTGTTATAGTACAATAGTCAGAAAAAAATAATAAGAGGGAAAATAAGTAGGTTTTAAGACCCTCTCACATCATGTGAACAAGTCTAAATTTAATGTTTGAATTAAGCAGGTATTTTAAAGCAAGAGTCTAAGACATCTTTTGCAACTGTGTGGTAGCAGGGTGGCAGGTTCAGGGAAAGAAATGTGCTATGCTAATTTATGGAGCCCATGCTAATTCCCACCCATCTAAGAAAAAGCAGTTGTGAGGTGTTTATGAGGAAATCCAGGCAAATAGAGCTTAAACTAGAAAAGGCAAAATTCATACTCCTCAGCAAAGTGTCTTTCCAGCAGCCAAGACATGCTCTGCCTCAGCCTGTTGCTCACGGGGTACACGACCATCCCCAGTGGGCACTGTGGGCTCACTGTGGGTCTGTTCACCCAGGGACTGTGCAGATCCCAGCTTGTGGCCCTCGGTGAAATGTGTGTGGGGGCAAAGTGGGACCTGGGGGCATCGAGCCCGTGGGCAGAGCCCCCCCACGTCTCCAGCCCAAGCCTCTGCTGAGATGCTTTGAGGGGACAAAGCACCGAGGAGCAGATACTGTTTTGGGAATTCACAGCTTTTTGGGTTTAACAATGATGCTGAACTGATGCTTTGTCCTTAAACAGTAACTTCCATCCAAGGCTGTTGTAGCCATTTGCAGTCACTGGCAGAGGGACACCCCCAGAAGGCAGCGCTGGATCCCACACCACAGCTCTCACAGCACAGCTCTCACCATGTCTTCCCCCTCTGGGAAAAGAAACGCCCTTGGCGTGCATTTCAGTCATCTCTGAATGCAGAAACTCCTCCCTTCTTCTCCCTTCTTTCCCCTCCTGCCCTACATGGGATGTATGGTTGCCATAAGAAGGCTCGGAGGTTTTGGGGCTGTTTGGATGTTTGCTCACCCATGACAGCCTGGCCTCCCCCACCCACATGTGCTCTCTGCGCTTTTGTTGGCAGCCAACAGATAAAGAGCTAACCTTTCGCCTGCCAGCCTGGACAAATAAACACTGGCCCAGCAGTAAAGTGGAGCTGAAACCAACCCTTGCAATAATCTGATTTTTCAGATCCCTTACCACAGCTCTGCAGGTGACCCTGGCAGGTTTGAACCTCTGGTGCCACATCCCTTTGGAGCACCCCTTCCTTCGCACTCAGGAAAGAGTTTCCAGCTTGGTAAGCAGAAGTCCACTGCTTAGAAAACAAAAAAGGTGCTATAAGGAAGACTGGCAGCTCCCAAACACACTCCTGTCCTGCTTTGGTTTGATGGGCTGGTGGCTGCTGAGCTGTGGTGTCTTACAGCCTCTCCAGACAGGTGTGTGTATGTCAGCTCTGACCAAGGCAATCTCCATGGCTCTGCCTCACTCTCTCCCCACCATTTGTCCTTTGGAGTCAAATCTGTGCTCTGTCACATGGCTCCTCAGTGCTGGAGGGATTGAGTGATGCTGGATGAGCAGTTGGAGGAAGTTTGGATTTTCTCTGGAAGCAGTAGAAGCAGGTAGCTATGTTGAGGAATTTGGAGTAGCTCATGCCCTTCACTAACAGCTTTCACTAATTTATTGAGTTAATTTCACTGATTTATCTGTGGGAATCTGTGTCTTTTCTTAAAGCAGGATGCTGGGGAAATAAATACAAAATTTAGGCAGTGTGAGCATTCCTGCTCCTTCTTATACCTACCTTGTAGTGTATGAAAGTGAGCATGCAAAAGAGAGAATTTTCTCGTGACCCCCAGGAGCTGTGCTGAGGCTGATTGTGCTCCCTGGGATGGGGTTCATCCCAGATGAGCCTTCCTGTACTCTCAGCCACTGCAGTCCCTGAGGGACCAGAGCTCAGAAATGGTGTGTGCTGCTTCCTGGGGATGGTGGGGGTCAGACAATATCTGTGCTGGATCTCGGAGAGTCTTTGCTGCTGTAGCTGTGGCTCTAATGCTGAGCGTGCTGGTAGAAATATGTAAATATCAACAATTTCAGCACTACATTTGATACTTTCCATTTTCAAACACTTGACAAATGTTTACATATTTTCAGCAGCTCTTTTCCAGCTAGGGAAAATGAGACACAGCATCTGTGAATTACTGTGATGTGCAACAAATCATTATGAGAGAGCACCTTAAGGGTTCATTAAGGACTGGCAGGGTGTAAAGTTTCCTTTGTATACCTTTAGAGCTGAAAGCAGAAAATACTAAAACTGACTCCAGTTTCAGATAGAAAATGCAATCAGAAAGATTTGGATTCTGATGATAATTCAGGGATTGGAAATTTTGAGGGATCACCTATCAATATAACATATATTACTGTGGTCATAAGTACTATGTATTGGTCTCTTTTCCCAAACAGGAGAAGTGGAAATGGCCTCAAGTTGTGCCAGAGGAAGTTTAGATTGGCTGTTGGAAAAAATTTCTTCATGGAAAGGGTGGTGAAGCATTGGAACAGGCTTCCTGGGGCAATAGTGGAGTCACCATCCCTGGAGGTATTTAAAAGATGTGGCACTTGGGGACATGAGTTAGCAGTGGCCTTGGCAGTGCTGGGTTAGTGACTGTACTTAATGGTCTTAGAGGGCTTTTCCAATCTAATGGAATTGGACAATTCTCGAATGGGCCAAACTCTCAATTCAGTAGAAAAAAAGTTATCATTCCTTTGGAGTTGGCACCACTGCAGGATACCATTCTGGTGGCAGCACAGGGATGCAGTCGCTTCCCCAGGGATTGGGGATAAGCACCATGGGTTGTTACTGCTGCTGTTTTGCTCTGCTTTTCCAGCTTTCTAGAAAGCTGCTGCATACTCTCTGTGCTGTGGCAGGTGAGAAACCCTCAGTGGTGCTAAGGGCGCTGTGGTGACATGGCAAAGGAGAATTCCTGAGTTGCTGTTGTAGGAAAACTCTGTGTGTAGAGGCAGGGAAGTGAGTGGGAATAGCAGTGCCCGTGGGCTGGCTGTGGTTTGTAATCCTGTGTACGTGTGTGTTGGTGTTCCTGATGCTGAAGGAAATGGCGTGTCTGATGGAAGCTGTGGGAATTGGTGCCTATGCACTTGACAGGGTTTCCAAACAGCAGTGTTCCCTTTTTTATTCACTAACCAAAAAGTAGAAAGGGAGAAGTGCCAGTGTGCTCATGTCACAGCTTTCCACAAAACATGAGTGCTCTGGTTGGTGCTGGAGCTGCCGGAGCTCAGCTTCCCCTGCTCCTGCTCTGCGAGTCGCTCTGGAGATCTGCAGCTCCTGCCTGTCCCTGCCTCTCCCGCCGCTCCCTGCCCTGTGCCAGCCCTTTGTGTTCTCTTTAGCAAACACCTTGTTAGTCAGGAGCAGCTGCCATGCCAGTGGTATTCCCCAGGAATGGCTCAAGCAACTTTAACTCCTCTGGTAATTAATGCAGTTAATGACTTTGGGTTTGTGTTTTAGCGCTTTTCCAAAACTTCCTGCCCCGGCGGTTTGAGGATGTGGCAGCAGGATGCAGATCCTGGTTCTGCTCCTGCTCTGTATCATGCCCTGACATTTCATCCCCATCCCTCGAGGATTTTGGCGAGGGTGCTCACTCATAATGTCATCCTGAAGTGTTCCAGAGGAACAGTGGGAAACTCTGTACCAAATACCAGCACGCTGGTGTTGGTTGTAATTTGTAATTGTTCGTGTGTTCCTCTCCGCTAATCCCCTTGCTGAAATTCATTACGGAGAGAGAGCAACCTACACCCAGAGAGCTGTGCTGAAGGCAGAATGACTTGGCCGAGGAAAGTAGCTATTGTTTTATGATTAAAGGAAAGGATTATATTGGGATTTCCTTGAACAAGGAAAGTCTCTGCCCTACTTTTATTGCTTGTAACAAGGGGATAATAATTACTTTCCATTAAAAAACACTTCCAGCGCTTGCGCTGAAAGATTTGTGGTAGAGCTGTGTGGCATTCAGGGCTGGTTATCTTAAATGGCCTGGAGTTGTGCAAACTGAGATTTCTCTGCCTTATTTCTCCTACTGAGGCTCAACCCCTGCTGAGACTATGGAAAAAATTCCTCTGCTCCGAGTTGGGTCAGACTCTCTGAGTGTGACATATTTTCCTCTGGAGGAGCTGGTACCAGTCACCTATCCCATGACGCCTGCCCTCTCCAGGAGTGATGTCCGGCCACCTGGAGGTTTTGGACAGGCTTGGGAGGATTTTTAGGGACAGCAGCAGGGATCCAGGCTGGCCAGTGCTGGAGTGGCCAGGGGAGGTAACATCTGTCCTGGGGGGGGAGGGCTGCCAGCTGGCTGCCACCCCGTGCTCCAGCACATCCCTTCTTCCCGTGCTGTTGCCACCCCCTTGCAAGGAGAGGCACTGAACAACCGAGCATTGTAGCAGGGGCCGCCGGGGACTCGCTGTTTGTTTGGGTTTGACACTCGGCGCTGAGTCTCGTGGGCAGAGGTGGCTGTGAAAGAGAGAAGCGCTGGTATGTGGTCTCTGATTGAAAAAAGGAAAACTATGAGGCATTTCCTCGAGTGTCCCAAATGGCATCTCCTGGCTCAGCTGCATTTTGAAGCTTCCAGCTGCCACCAGCTCCAGGGTGACGATTTTGATGTAATCAGGGTTGAATCTGTTTTCACTAGAAGTGGAAAAATAAATAAGTCTCAGTTTAGAAACAAAATAGTGCATGTAAAATTTGACTTTTTGTTACCATATCTCCCCGAGTATGTTTGCTTTTCAACATGTCTAAGTTGAGACAGCTCTGCATTTTATAGTGATGCCCCTTCGGAGTTAACCTCTCCCCAAAGCTGCAGTTCACTGCCACCCTTGTCCATTAAGATTTGGTGGAAATGTACCCTTATTTCTTCATACCTTCATATTTTTACATGGTTGGATTATATTCCCTGTAATGCTACAGTGATTTGCTCTGCTAAAACAACACTACCAGCAAAGGAAAATCGCAGGATGAATTGGAATTGCAAGAGGCACTCGGTTAATCCACAGATTATTGACACGGTGGACCCTCCATGCTTCAAAGGCACCATTATAGTCCATCATGTCCCTGTGTACTTAGGGAGCTTTAATCCATGGATTACAGGTCCCAAAGAGCTCCTGCCCTCCCAGTTACAGCTGGTCCTGCCAATGGGAGCTGCCATGTCAAGCTGGCTGTGGCACTACACAAAAATATTTGTCTTTTTTAGTCCAGAGACAGTGATACACCCCTGCATCCCCGTCAGGGCTGCATTCCTTGTCCCAAGCCCCTGGAGAGGTCCCACAGCCCTGCCTGGCCTGTGCTTTTTTCCCCAGGCACCAGGCAGGACCAGACAACAAGTTTTCAAAAGCGATGCTTTTAAAAAAAAAGGAACCACAAAAAAGCCCAAATGAAAAGCATACCAAGCGTTTTCCAGATCCTTTAGGGAATAGTCAGCAGTAAATAGCAGGCCTTTGCTTTTCCCCTCTGGTCTCCCCCTAAACAAGCAAGCTGAGCAGCTCCCAGTAAATGCTTAAATTGCCAAGGCATTATTTTTCCTTGTTTGCACATTAAAAATAAATAATTGCATTACAGTCCAAATTTATAAGCACTTTTAAACTCTTCTGTTGCTCAGGTGATAGCTGTATTTGCTGAGGTGCATATATTCATGGCATATATCTCTGGAAATGGAGTGTATAATGGAAAAGCTCACAGCCTCTTTACTTGCAGCATTCCTATAATAAGTCAAAGAAGTCACACAGTGCCCTTTTATTTCCAAAGCTGGACTTAAATCACGTCAATAAATCTGGAGACTTACTATGAGATGCAGCATGGGTAATGTAAACAGAAAAAAAAACCAACCCAGCACACCAGAGTTTAAAAATAGGATGTAAGGAGGAAAAAAAGTTAACCATCCATACAATAAGAGAAGAAATGCAACACAAAAGTACTGTGTCAGGCAGTGCCTTGAAATTATCCTCACTAAATTACAGCCATGCACTTCCCACTCTCTGTAATTAATGTGAGGGTTTGGTTATTCCAGACTGCATTTGCTCCAGGTAAACCCAGATCTTTTTTGTTTTGTTATTGTAAATCCTTCACAGGTTTGGGTCACCTGCAGACAGTTGAGGAGTAAAGCAAATTATTTCCACAGATCAAGGAAGATGACTGTGAACTGTACTGGCGTTGGCACGTGGTGAATCCAATACTTTGCTGCCGTTTTTCCATAGCATGGGTGTGTTCAGTGACATTGAGCCTTCCTGTGAGTGTCTGTGAAATAATTGCACAGTGAAGTCCAAACAGGAGTACACAACTGCTTGGATCCCCAACAGCCAAACAAAATGGATTCTTGGCTTGCTGGGCAGGATTTCTGTGATGGGATGTAGGCAGGGAGCCTCTGATCCCTTACGGAATATACCCTGCACGGCCACATTTTAGTGCTGGGAAAAAGGTCAGTCAGAAAATACCATAGGCTTGAGCAGGGAAATAAAAATGGAGTGATTTCATTTGTCCCCAAGGCCACCTGCTTCTGGCTTGGGTTGAGGATGTGCCCACCCTGCTGATCCCACAGCCTGCAGGAAAACCCCATGAGGTGCTGCCACAGCTCCAGCTAATTTGTCCCTCGACTCAGAACCTGAGCCAGCTGCAAATCCCATTATCCTCCCCATTTCTGGTCCTAATTGCAGTTTACCTGGAGATGTGCAGATGGAGTTTGTTACCTGGGGGTCTTAAAGGCAGGACAGAGACCTGTGTAGGGCTTTAGTACATGGGATTTTGGAAAGGTTGGGTAAAGAGCTTATTAAAAAGATAGGAATTAATTTTAATTGTCATAAAACTCATGGCCTGACTTAACAATTATTTTCATGTACGTGCTTATAACTCAAGTTTATAAAACGGTTATTTATACTTTGTAAAAGAAGGAAAAAGCCCCAAGCTCTGGCTAGGTGGTGAATTCTGAGGCCTTTAAAACCATGTATGTCCCTCTCCAATGTACAGCACGTGTTTTTCATCTGTTGATCTTTTTAAGCAAATACAGCCAGGTTCATTAAGCAAACCTCTCTGAGGTGTGGCTGTAGCTACCGGAATGTTTGTGTAGCCTGGGAGCTGCTCACCTGGGGACAGCACTGCCACATTCCAGCTTCAAATCCAAGCAAACCCTGGCCACCTGCCCTGGAATCACTCAGCCTGCCCGGGTTTAGTGCCCTGGTGCCTGCCAGGCATAACCAGGTAGCCTTGTCCCCTGGGAGCAGCCTGGCCTGGGAGGAGATGGGACCCCCTGGATGCTCTGTGCTCAGTCTGATTCCCAAGGTCGGTCAGCCAGCAGGACTTTTCCCTCCGGGTTTAAGGCTCAGTTGAGAGAGTTTGGGGAAAAAGTGAGAGGTAAAGATGGGCCATTAGAGGGCACTTTTGCAATCCTGGAGAAGGAAAACGGTGCTTATTATTTCACTTAGGACTGTTTATTTTGGCACTCTCTTAAATTCAGTGATAAACAGCAGGCAAATCCCTCCAGTCAGCAGGAATATATCAATAAAATATTGACTCAGAGTTTAAAAGAAAAGAAAACAAGATGAACTTGTAGAAAATGGAATAAAAGGCATTTAAGGAGGCAGCACAGCCTAGAGAACAAAAAATCACACAACATATTTCATGTAATTTGTGCGGCTTAGCAGCGCAGCGCTTGGGCCTCAGCTTGTACCTGGCTTCTACAAACGACCTCAGGACAAGAAAATGGTTTGGTGGAAGTTTCTGAGGGCTGCAGGGCAGAGCATGAATTCACAGGCTCGCATCTAACAAGTGCATTTTCTGAGGGACCCTGTCAAAGTCACTGGTGAGCTTGCCCAGAAACAATCATGGGATGAATAAATGGATTTTTTGCTTTGCTCTTGATGTTTTGCATGAGTAAAGTATAGAGGATTTAGCTTGAAACTCTGCCAAATTATAATGAGTGTGCTGCAAAAGATAAAATCTGTTTATTAACTGGTGTGAAAGCATGGTGTAATACTGACAGCACAGCTTCCAAAAACTGTGAGCGAGGTTTGGATGCCTCTTTGCTGTTGTCCCACTTTTGGAAGTGTTGTGCATAAAAATTGGGCCCATTTTAAGCCTCTGAGGTTAGATACGTGAAAATGAAAGCACTCAAAATTCTATTAATTTGTCAAAGAACAGAGATTATAAAAGTTTCCTTTTTCAGTAACAGTTGACAACTTTGCAAGTTATTTCATGTGTGGGATGGGCAGGGATCACAGAACTAAATTTAATGTGTCTTTTTGGAGTTATTTTTAAGCCAAAATGCTTTTACAATTAGATAAAGAAATCACAGACAAATCTGTACGTTGTCACTGCTCTGTAGTTGTTAAGGGGGGCAGAAACACTGTTTATGGGAGTTTTTAAAGTGCATTAGCTAGTGAAATTATTTAAGAAGTGATGCTTAGCCTATAATCAAGATGGTTTATTTTAGTAGAGGCTACACTGCACTGGAACTGACTATGGGAATACACAGGATTGCAATTTCAGGGGGTTCATATGGAGGACGCTGTCTGCAGAAAGTGTCAGAGTTTCTTACCTAACCAAATAATCTGCTGGAACTGTTGTGATTAAGTTGGAAGGAATTTCTTCCCTGTTGGCCAAGGATAATACTCGAAAAATCAATAAACAGCGTGATAGAGCACACAAAACTCATCCTGCTTTGTGTGAGGGGAGCTTTCTGTTGGCTTTGGTGACTCAAGCCAGCAAGTATTTTGACTTATGATCTTTGCTCCAAGAGGTCAAATGTCTTTAACTTCGCTGATAAGTATCAACACTTCAGTCTGAATTCGAGGAAATATGTCCACTGTCATCAAAAGCTAACTCAAGACCTGGGATAGATTTCAACAAAGGCTGGGAAAGCTAAATCAAAGTTTACCTGTATATAGCAATTTTGTGTGTTAGGTAAGGCCCTGGACTTCTTTCCCCTCTGTAGGGCAGAGCACTGCAGTAACCTGTCATTAAACCATCTCAAATGATAATGGAGCACACCACTGGAGACCTAAAATTGCATCCTGTGAGGGCGTGTTCAGTGCACGTCGCTCCTGGCTTATGGATACTGCCGAGTTTGCTATGTGTTCTCTCTTCCCTCTGCCATCACCGATTTCAGTGGGAAAATAGAGAGAGGAAGGAACTGAGCTGGACAGCAGGAGCTGGAGAAAATGGTAGAAAGGGGGTGGGAATGAGCTAAGGGTAGAGAGGAGGGGAGGAGGTACTGAGGAGGGGTGAGGGGGAGCCTGCATGTTGGTGGAAGGAATGATTAAATGCAAACGATGTCAGAAGCAGAGGAAGCAATCTGAGAATGAAGATAGCCCTCTGTGGCCTTGCTGGTGTCAGGAGCCCTGCTGTGCTGCATGTGGGTGGCTGTGTTTAGCTGTACTGGGAGCAGGACAGACAGAAGGGGAGCTGGAGGCAGCAGAGAGAGGGATTTGCGAAGAGCAGTTTTAGTATGGCTTAGACTCAACAGTGTGCCACTTCTCAAGGAGCTTTATGTTTGCTATTTTTACATAAAATATTAGAGAAAGGTCAAGTGGGGTGGTGGGAAAAAGAACAATCTCAGCAACAGAGGCAACAGATTTGATCTTAAAGGTAAAAGAAAGAGTTTGCTGTAAAGCACTAGTTACTTCACTGTGCAGTACCCGGAGCAGTGTGTGACTGCACACTCAGCCAAGAGACAAGATAAAACTGTTCCTGCCAGCTCAGCTTTTTACCATGTTTCTCCCCAAAACCAGACCTAACACAATGGCCTAAACATCTTTTTTTTTTTTCTTTTCTTTAATTAAAGAAAGGTTATCATGTAGCAATTTAAACTTGATATACTTGTACCAAAAACGGACTGTTTCCCCCCTTCCTCCCCCATCCCAGAGCCATTATATATGAGATCATCTACTGTACTGAAAGGAGATTTCCAGCCTGTCCCACTGCGTATGTTAGGGCAGTCATTTCTGACCTAGTTATAGACATAATAATGAAAGGCTGAGATTATGAATTATTATGCCTAATTTGTAAAGGATTCTCTGCTTTTGTGTTTTGCAATTCCCATCAGGCTTGAGGATTAAGACCTGCTGAATTGCATGCTAATACCAATGTGCTTTGAATATGTGTGGGTTTGTATCACATGTTTTCCTAATTCACTATTTTTGTAAAGAACAGTTTCACTGGAAATATTTACTTTCCAGAAGATTGTTGGAGGCCCAACCAAAATCTCCGAGGGGAAGCAAAGCTGATGTACCCTCCATCTGCTCTGTGCTTACTGCAGCTCCCAAGGCCAGCGAGCTCCATTTCTGCTGTGGCAAAACATCAAAGTGTAACTCACCAAAGCATGTGGAAGGCTTTTGCTCTTTGGTAGTGAGAGGGAGAGATTCCAATTTGAAACCAGTGCCTGGGCTTGCTTCAGTCACAGTTCAGGATGGGAAGATCTTGGTTGACACCCTTTATCCAAGCACTGTGATGGTGAGAGTTCAGTCCTTACAGTAGTTTTCCTGGTGTTTGTGTGGCAGTGCAAAACACAAAGTGCCTGTGAGGCTGTTGTAGGTGTGCCCATGTTCCAGCACAGCTGAGCTGCATGTGTTCTCCTCCTGAGGTGGGACTCCCTGTCGTTGCTGCAGGATGCTCCTGCTGCGCTGCCCGCTGCCGCTCCTGCTGCTGCTGCTGCCGCTCGGCTCCAGGCCCCAGAAGTTGCCCACCAGGGATGAGGAGCTCTTCCAGATGCAGATCCGGGACAAGGCATTTTTCCATGACTCGTCAGTCATCCCCGACGGAGCCGAAATCAGCAGCTACCTCTTCCGAGACACCCCCAAAAGGTACTTCTGTCTGGCCCAAGTGAGGAAGCCACACTTTGAAGACAGTAGCTCTGGTTGCTGGGTGCTTTGAGATAAAAATTGGATCCCAACCAGAAAAATACCAATGCCAGTGTTCTGTTTGGTGAAGTAACTATGTGAGCTTCCATCCCAATCTGGCCTTCCCATCTGAGGGTCTCTCCAATTTATTTGATTTCTGGGATAAGCCCAGAGCTCCCCCAGACCACAGAATTTCCCTGAAGTTGGGCCATTAACCCTGTCTGGAGGCAAGAGGAGCAGGAAGGAAATTAGAAACTACAGCCTTACCCCACCACGCTTGTCTCTCTTCATTATTTCATACTGTGCTTTAAAGAAGCAGCATAAGGGAGCCTGTTCTGAACTTCCCACTTCCCAGCTTCTACCCTGTGGGTCAGAAAATACTGAGGGTTAGACTGGGGGGGAACCTGAGGCTCCAGAGAGTTCAGGAAAGAGCTGCATTGCCTCATATCACATACCTCCTCCAGCCTTCATTGGTGAGGAACACTTTACAATAGGTGATGTGTGGTGCTTGAGGGGATGTGGGAGGGCAGCTGGGTGTGTGTGTATCTCTATGTGCTTACCTGGACATAATGTAAAATGTGTGTCCTGCTTAAAAGAGCACATCCCTAAGTTCCAGGAGAGATCTTGTTTCCCTCTTTGTGTATTTGTATCTAGATAGTATAGAAGTAGAAAGTAAAGCAGGTGGAGGGGAGGGTGGGAGGCCAGAAACTCCTCTGCTGTACCTTGAAGTGTGAACTCTGTGCCTTAGCTCTCGCCTACCAGCCTTTCCATACTCCCTCTGCCTGCTAGTAACACTTTTGACTCTCTGGCCACACCAAGACCATCCCTGATCATGTCAAGTTGATCCCTGCCAGTTGGCTGCCATCAGGAGTTCCCGACATGTGGGTCTGTTAACCTCCCTCTAGGTATTTCTTTGTGGTTGAAGAGGACAACACTCCCTTAGCAGTGACGGTGACACCGTGCGATGCCCCTCTGGAGTGGAAACTGAGTGTGCAGGAGCTCCCAGAGGAAGCCAGTGGAGAAGGTTCAGGTAACAAACAATCAGCAACTTCCCCTGTCCCCTTCCCTGGATTTATGATTCCTCAAACACTGTGCCTCACAGCAGGCCTGTCTTTATTATCTTCTCTTTGGGTCTTCCAGTGCAGGAGGCTGACAACAGGCAGTGACATGAAAAGGAAAAGGGCTGCAAGAAAGTAAAAGCTTAGGTTACAGCCACAGGGGGCAGTGGATGCTGCCACTGCAAATTGTGTTTGCCCAGAGTGACTCAGTTTGATGGGGGCTTTGCTGTGAGCTGTGTACACAAGATAAGGGCTGGAGAGACAGGGCTGGCATTGCAGGAGGACTGAGCTCACCCTTTGGAGGGGACTCTTCTCCAGACACAGAGCTGTGTAGCTGCTGCTCAGGAGGGAAAAGGGCTGCCAGAGCCTCTGACACATGTGCTGAACTGTCACACACACACCACATGGTGTGGCAGACACACCTTTGGTTCCCACTGTGTTTAGCAATGAAATTTTAGTTTGACTTAGAGGGACAAAGCCAATGGTCCATGTCCAGGAACAGGCAGGTGAGTGAGTTTTCCCTGGGGAAAACTGCATGGCAACTCCAAGTGCCTGGTACTCCAGTGGAAGGTATTAGCTACCATTCCTGGGACTCCATTAACGCTGGTCAGTTAGAATTTCTGTTGCATTTGGTTTTAACCTGAGTGCCAAACCAATTTTTCTCTCTGATTTGACAGAAGTGTTGATCAATTACATCTTACTCAGAAGACAAAACCTTCCTTTTCCCTCTCACATTTGTATTTTATGTAGTAAAATGTGTCTGTAGAGTTCTGTTTTTCCCCATTCGCAGAGTGTCTGTACAAATATTTTCTTTTGCTTGTACTTCAGGTGACCCAGAGCCTCTTGAGCAACAGAAACAGCAGATCACTGACGAGGAGGGCACGGAGCTCTTCTCCTACAAAGGCAACGATGTGGAGTACTTCGTGTCCTCTAGTTCCCCGTCTGGGCTGTACCAACTGGATCTGCTGTCAACAGAGAAGGACACCCATTTTAAAGTGTATGCAACCACAACTCCAGAGTCAGACCAGCCTTATCCCGAGTTACCCTATGATCCCAGAATCGATGTCACCTCTCTGGGACGTACAACAGTAACACTGGCCTGGAAACCGAGCCCCACAGCCTCCTTGCTGAGACAGCCCATCCAGTACTGCATAGTCATCAACAAAGAGCACAACTTCAAAAGCCTCTGCGCTGTCGAAGCCAAGCTCAGCTCTGACGACGCCTTCATGATGGCTCCAAAACCAGGCCTGGATTTCAGTCCCTTTGACTTTGCCCATTTTGGCTTCCCTGTAGACAGCAACTCTGGCAAAGAACGTGGTTTCCTAAAATCGTCAAAGTTTGGGCGGCAAACATCCCCGAAGCCGAGAGTTGACCTGCATAGAGTTTGTATTGGGAACAAGAACATCTTCACTGTGTCTGACCTGAAGCCAGACACGCAGTACTACTTCGACATGTTTGCAGTGAACACCAACACCAACATGAGCACCGCGTATGTCGGCACCTTTGCCAGGACCAAGGAGGAGGCGAAGCAGAAAACAGTCGAGCTGAAGGATGGCAAAGTTACAGATGTGTTCATCAAAAGAAAGGGAGCCAAATTTCTACGTTTTGCCCCTGTTTCATCTCACCAAAAAGTCACCTTTTCTGTTCATTCCTGCCTGGATGCTGTTCAGATCCAAGTTAGGAGAGATGGAAAACTTCTCTTGTCTCAAAGTGTGGAGGGTGTGCGGCAGTTCCAGCTCCGGGGGAAAGCAAAAGCTAAATATCTTATTAGGCTGAAGGGAAGCAAGAAAGGTGCTTCCATGCTGAAGATCCTGGCTACAACGAGGCCTAACAAGCAGTCGTTTCCTTCCCTTCCCGAAGATACGCGGATCAAAGCCTTTGACAAGCTCCGCACGTGTTCCTCGGTCACGGTGGCGTGGCTGGGCACGCAGGAGAGGAACAAATTCTGCATCTACAAGAGGGAAGTGGATGACAACTACAATGAAGAGCAGAAGAAAAGAGAGCAGAACCAGTGCTTGGGTCCAGACACAAGGAAGAAGTCGGAAAAAGTGCTCTGTAAATACTTCCACAGCCAGAACATCCAGAAAGCAGTGACCACAGAGACAATCAGAGGCCTGCAGCCTGGCAAGTCCTACCTGCTGGATGTTTATGTGATAGGGCACGGTGGGCACTCGGTGAAATACCAGAGCAAACTGGTGAAAACAAGGAAGTTCTGTTAGTGCCCCTGTACAGAGGAACACGTGGAACTCCAGACTGAGCATTATCCTGCTTCCCAGTATACAGATTGACTACTTGCACAGCTGAGAAGTTGTGACCTGTATTTGTACTGTGTAGAAAAGATATCAACTTGTATATTTATGTTTACATAAGTCATTGTCTGGAGGAACTGAGGCTGGTGCTGTCTGGTGGCACCTGGCAGCGGTGTTATCATGTGTCCAGTGACCCACATGTGATGCTCAGTAGATGCCCAAGGTCGCAGGAAACCTTGGAGGAGCTGGCACGCCTTTGCATCCATATTGCATGAACTGCTTCTAAATTATTTTATACTTAAAAAGGCTGAGATACGTCATTTGTCCACCTTGTTACTCACACACACAACTCACAGACATACGCCCTTTGTCTCAGTGTAGATGGTAGGGTTTCTGTAAATTATTTTATAGAGTCTTGTTTTAAATGTTTATGTTTCTATGATTGTAAACTATTAAAATCTCCCCCCAGTAAAACACAGATCTAAACTAAGTATTAACTGGGCTGCACATGAAGCAGCTTCATTGCTAATGTAAATTCTTACCTAGCTGATTTTCATGTTTAAATACTGTATGTATTTCATGTACAAAGCTGCCATAACGTTATATTCCTGTACATAAAATTAAAAATATTAGATTATATACTGTTGGTTTCTTGTTGGGTTGGTTTTTTTGTCATTCTAAGTGGGCAGACAGAACTGGGGACAGAAGAGACATGCTGAAACTTGAACTGAATTCAGTTTTCCTGTTTCATTGTAGTTTGGAGTCTGAGTTAGAGAGGCCATGCAGATCTTTTGTATGGTCATTTGTCATTTTTTGTTAGATTATCATTGGAAGCATTTGCTTTCTGGATGCAGCTGGGTTTGACCACAGTAGTAATGAGCTGAAAAGATGGTATTTTTTTCCATTTACAAGAATGGTAGTGCTACAAAACCCCCAGGTAGTTTCATTTGATTTGCAGTTATTTCCATGGTGTAGACTCCTTTAAGTCTGAATCTCATATTCTCTAAATTGTCTTCTTTGTTTTTCCATGTCACCTCCATTGACTCAAAAGCCTGTAGACAGCTTAATGGAAAACACACTTAAGAGAAGCAGCTAGGCCAGCCCCATTTCAAGCAGTGAAGGTAGCAGGGAAAGGGACCAAAATCCATATAAAGGCTGAAAGCAGATTCCTATTAGGCTGCTGATAGGGAAAACCAGACCTGTCCATCCCTGCAGAGCCAAGCTTCAGTTTTCCTTGGCACCATAGTGTTCAGCTCCTCAGGTTTTCCTTTCTGCCTGCCCCAGCACATTTCAGGCTGCAGACTGGTGGGTGGCAGCTGGGTTTTGTGGCTGCACAAGCTCCTGTGCCATTCCACATGCCGAGTTTGTTGTGATTCTCCCAAGAAACAGGTAGGTACCATATGAAGACTGATCAGAAGACACCTCTGTGTTTCATGTGGTTATATAATAAATGGAATAGTAGGAATTCAGATTTCTCGGGAGATGATCTCTCTGATTCCTTAAAGGAACTGGCTTCAGCAACTCACACTTGCTGGATTACCATGCCAGGGTGTACGTGAGCAGAAGGTGACTCCAGCTGGGAATCCTCAAGAACAGGACACAGGTACCAAGGTTAGATCACCAGTTGCCAGGGAGATACTTGCCCTGTATTCCACTGTCCAGAAAGCTACTGAATCCTTAAGACAAAATTTTTAAGCAGTTCCCTCTTTACATCTGCCAGTTGTGTGGGGATCAGTACCCCTTCCACTGGTCTATTATGATGTTTACTTGAAAATACATGTTTCACCACAATTCAAGCTCTGCTTGTCCCCTTTAGCCAGATTTCTCTGTTTGGATATTCACCCAGCTCGCTTGGCTTTTCTGCTTGCTAACCCCTTATGGTTGCAGCATGTCACAAAATTTAAAAACTCCCCAAGATGCATCCATCTGCTATTTCTGAACACTCTGTTTTCGAAGAAAAATGTCCCAACAGTTGTCTTTACTTCCCACTGCAATTCTTCTTTTCCTGAACAGCTAGCTCTATTTATTCTTCTGGGTGAAACTGAGACCATACTAGTACCATATCTACTAATCATCCCATTATTATTCAGTTCTTAATGATCTGAGAGAGGCTGTTCGAAGGACAGAGTTAAAATAAGGGCACTGGTTTATGCAGTGCAAATGTAAGTCAGCCTTAACTGAAAGGTGACTGAAGGAGGTGTTAAAGTAAAATAGGTCTCATCTGCTGAGAAAACTCCCAACTGAGTGTTTGTGAAAGCACACAGGCCATGTAAGAAGTCACAGCATGGGCAACATAGAAACATATATGGAAAGAGTTTATGAAGAATATAAGAGATGGATACCTGGTGTAAAAGGTCAAAGTCAGTATATAAAATATACATACAAATATACAGAGGGGCTTTTTAAAGCACAAAGCTGGAGAGTTAATTAAAATAGAAACCTATGCTGGGAAATGGAAGGTTACACAGAGTTCAGTATTCATACTGATGTGTCCCTTTGGGACAGAATGCCATGCTGGAATATGCAGCTGAGGAACATGCAGGGCTATAGGAAAGCTGAAGAGGTGGCTCACAGGGGTGGCAGCACCTCCTTGAGACTCATCTACTGCAAGACTGTGGGACAGAGGAGAAATCCTCTCCAGATGGGGTTTGCTTCAAAGCTGTTAAAGAGTCACTGAGCCATTCCAAACCACAGCAAGATAATCTTCAACAACCCCTTCATCAGTCAAAGGGGGCTTGCCTAATTCTATTGCTTTACTCCCTGACAAATGTGGCAGCTGCCTTACCATGGAAGTTTCAGAGAACCCAAAAGGGTCCATGAGTTACAGAACACAAGGTTATGATGGTGGCAAAGCTGCAGAATAAATCAATCAATGCTACAAACATTTCAAGAGCTCCACTTGTAGCAGCAACAGATGGGTCTCATATTTCTTTGCGTTTTAGTGGCAATTTTAAGACTGGTACCATATCAGGGAGAAAGCAACTCTTTATTTTGAATGGCAAACACTTACCTTAGCACTTGGCAAAAAAAAAAAAAAAAAGCAATTGTTGTGGTTACTCAAAGTCCTTTGACTAGTTAGGGTTAGGGTTACCATGTTTGGATACATTCAGTTAAACGGGATATGAAAATGTATTTTATCCAGTTTAGTACATAAACTGTTCTGAGGAGCTGTGTATTAGGAACCCTGAACTCTGCTTCCTCTCCCTCTCTCTGCTTGGAAAGCGATTCAGAAACCTTTGTGATAGCAGAGATCAGCCCCCAAGTTTTGTGGCAATGTATGAATCTGGTCTGACTGAGATTGTTCCAGATGTGCACAGCACAGCTGGTGACTTATGTTGTCAGTTCTACACCTATTCATTCAAATTCCCGTTTTCCTTTATGTCCTCTTCCATTCGATGATGTTTGCTATTACTTGAAAGGTCTCCTGCCATTCCAGAAATGTTAGAAGGAAGCTAGAGGAATGATTTTTTATTCTTGACTATTACACCTTTTTTTTTGTCTCTTACTTCTTGCTGCTGCTTTTATTTCAAACATGTCTGTGAAGAAGGTGCAGCAGAGTAAGATGCAGAGTTTTGACCAATAAACTCAGAGTAATTTCTCTGTCTTCTGGGAGGTAAGTAAAATTGATTGTGATAAAAAACAGGGGGCTGTGGCATATCAGCAAAGCCAACTGAGGCCATAGAAACCCGAGAAAAACCTTGCAAAAACACCTTTCTCTGCTTGCCTTCTCTTTTACGTGGACCTTTTAAATGGCAATATGGGTGCAAAATAAAACTGCTCCAAAGCAGGTGGCTTTTTCCATCTGCTTTTACCCCACTTGCACTGATTTGAGCAGCGACACAAAGTGCAAACCAATTCCACAGGGAAACATCATCCAGAGCCCAGGAGGATGCAGCTGGGCTTCATTAGCAGCCCCACCACTGGGGCCAGGTGACCCTGGCTCCTTTAACGAGCCTTTGCACAGCGACTATGGAGGATGCTTTGCCTTCCCCTGCCCCAGGAGGAGGGGAGATGGCAGTGTGTCGGTAGAGGTAGGTGGGTCAGTCTATCTTTGCCTTTTTTAAGTCTGCTTTTAAGTAAAAGGAGAGTGTTCAGACCTGCAGAGGCTTTCTTTTTATGATTTAGCTCTTTCAGGGAGAGTTAGTTGATTTTGTATTGTAATACTGGTATTTCAGCCAGTTGTTTATGAGTACTTAGTAAATGTGGCCCTCTTACAATAAATGTTTCCCTCTGCTTCTTTCTTGTGGTGTGAATAGTGTGAAAAAAGCCTGTTTCCTTGTATTAGGTCTCCTGAACCTGCTAACCTTGTGTGTAAGAAGGTTAACTTAAACTGTGATGTCTTTTCTTCAGAGAGTAAACAAAAGAATTATCCGAGTCTTTTTCTGTTCTCTGGGCAAACAACGAATAAGTGCTTCATATCACAAATGTGTGTGGATAATATAATGGCAAAGCTGCTGAAAGGCTCAGAGAGAGGAAATAATTAATTGCTGGTTTTTGAGGGTATTATTGCTGTATTGATACATGCTATGGCTGCGTCTTAATTCTAGGTTTGGATATTAATGTAGTGTGTAACACCTGCTAGAGGTAAGCAGGCACATGCTTCATTGTTTCACTTGATTTAGAGAAATGTGTTTGGAGCAACAGGCAGCTAAACTGACTGTAAATTTCTGCTCCACTGGCTTAGCTTAAATAAATGCTGACAGGATTATTAAGTATTAATCTTATAATGCATACCTTGCAAAGACACCTGAATTCTCATTTTAATTGTGTCAAAATCCTTTTTCTAAGTCTAGCAAGTCTGCCAGTGAAGAGTCTGTCTGATTGTGTGAAATCTGGTTGTAAGGTGGGAGAAACATCACAAACGGGACACAGTGTTTTTGCTTCTAGAATCAAAGTTAAGAAATTATCCTGCTAATTCTCAAAGTATGGATTTTTTGGGTGAGGGCAAAGATCAGAGAGTCTGGATTATAAAATGGTATGATTCTGGTACTCGGGGGTTTAATGTAATTCCTAATTAATACTGATTTTACCTGTGCTGTTCCACATTTGGAATTGCACATTATTCCAGGTGAAAGAGGGATGGAGAGCTGAAACTGAGATATTTTGTGAAGTAAATTATTTTAGTCCCCCCCCCCAACTCTGCCTGCTGATTTCTTTAACTATTAAGTAGAAATGAGTGTGTTGTAAATATTGACTTCCCCACTCCCTGCCTTTTCAAGCCACTGTTTTTCAAATGTTGGATTTTCCTTTTGAGCTGCAGCAGCTGTTTCTGGCTGTGTAATTTAATCCTATATGTAGAGGAGGAGCTGGGCTTTTCACATCATTTCCATATTAAACCCTTTCCCCAGTAGCTCAGTGTTAGTGAGGAGATCCTTTCATGGGTTGTCTTGAGGTGCTCCATGGATTTCAGAGTCCCTTTAAAGTTTCAGTGAATCCATGAAAGGCTACGACAGCAACTGACCCAATTCAGGGGTGGTTTAGTCTTCTAAATAAGTGTTTAGACTGGTTGATAAACCTTGTGGTATTAATCCTGTCAGGGAGGCAAATTCTTACTTCATTTCATGTGTTTGATGGCTCCACAGCCTGGTTTGGAAGAATGCTTTTATCACTTCTCTGGAATCCACATCACTGGTTATAATAATCATAATCCTCAGCCTGCCTAGGATATCCACTGCTGATATCAGGCTGCAGGGGACATACTCCCCCCCCTTTTTTTAAGCCATTATTAAGCCATCATTTTTAAGCCACCATTAAGTTAAAGCGAACTGTTATAAATGCAAGTTCAAGTGACCCAGTAACAGTGATAAGTTTTGTGATTGCAGCTAGTTATTATTTCCCAGCATGACTTGTCTGTTTTACAAAAAAGGGACTTACCTATCTCAAAACAGGCACAAGTGAATAATTAGTGTACAGCTGGCATCTGATCCTGCAGCCATTGTGTATTTTGGAAAGTGGACTGATTCACATTTTGATTTCTGCCAGCGCAGAACTGTGTAGAATTGAGGTACCCTTTGATGGACAGTTAGATAAATGTTTATAGTTCATTTCAAAAAGAGATCCTCTTTTCCTCTGAAGACTTTCCTTGCTGATTCTATCTACAATGAAGAAAACTGAAAAGGAGCAGGTGGAAGTGCTGTTACTTGAGTATTTGCTGTTTATAGACATAAAATAGTATGGCTGTTAAAAAGGATGTTACATCTCAAAGGCAGAGAGCATGAAGAAGGGATGATGATGGTGGGAGGGTGTCTCAGGCAGTTAACCATGGTTCTTATTTTGCTCCTTAGTGGAATTGGGACTTGTCTCCTGTGTCCTGGGGAATGAATTAATTCTTTGAGGACACAGGGATGAGGACCCCTGCTGAGCACAGGCTGGGGGCACTCTTGGTATTTTTCCTCCCACTTACCCAAGCCTGTGCCAGCTGCAATCCTGCCTCCATCATTATAACTGTGCTCATTCTCCTTGATTTCCCATCTAACGACTGGGAAGCTGAATGTGAAATAAACACAAATATATTTACTTCAAGCTGCTTGGCATGGTGTTGTAATTAAAAGCTGTAGCCAACTCTCTCCATTTGTCGTCCAATAGGGAGGCATTGCTCCTCCTCCTGGGTTTTGTTTTTCCAAATACCTTCTCTTCATGACCATTCTTTCACAGACCACGAGTTCTGTTTGGGTTTGTTTGTTTTTAGTGTTTCACACGTTTAAAACTAATGGGCAGGTACAGTAAGCTAATGCAGAGATTGTGCTGTTCTGGAGAGCTGGCCTGGTCTGTGCTGAGAGCGGAGCAGCTGCAGACCGCCTGCAGATGTGGACCGGACGGACAGTTGCTCATGAGTGATTCCATTATGTTTCCTCAGATCCCTCTTTGAGTCATGTTGGGCAACTGCTCCTAACCTCTAATGGCTTCCTTATGCTCTCTCCCGCTCTCGTTCAAGCTGTGCAGCTGGCTGCCGGGGGGACAGCACGGTGACAAAGGCTGCTGCAGCACGCTTGGCAGGCAGACGACGCCTGACAGGGCATGGACAATGCAAGGGCTCTGCTTCCTCTGTAATTGGTGGCTGCTGAGGGCTGGGTAATTGGGCTCATGCCCTCTCCAGAGCGGGTGGAGCAGACCTAAAGGACATGGAGAAAAGGCTGCTTTGGTGGGAGCAGTAGGTTAAAGCAAGACACAACTGTTTCTGGATCCTGGGTAGCCATAGGTTCCCTGTTGGTACTGACAAAGGCCCTTTTCTCATTGTGTTTTGGAGCTGTTTGATCACCTTCCTCTGGCCTTGCCCAAGTGGCATCACAGCTGATTGTATAATAACTCAGTCTAGCGTTCAGGACAGGCTTGGTAGGAGGCTCTGCCCAGAGCTTTTGATCAGCAGCTCCTAGTTCCTATGGAGCGTAGGAGAAGTGGAGGAAGATGGGAAAGTTATGAAACCCTTTTTACCACAACCTCATGCTGCCTTTATTTCCAAGTGTGCAGGAATTGCTTCTGAGATCATGGCTGTTCATGAGCTCAGGCTGTGCCCTAGCACACAGCTTGTGATGCTGGCACCCACTCACTCCTCTCTAAGAGGTAAAGCTTGACAAAGCCACTACTTCTCTGCTGTATGTAGCAGCTAAGTCTTTGTCATCATAATTAGATGAAGCACCGAAGTACCTCTGTCATTAAAGAATATAAATCTTTGACAAGAGCATTGAGGTAGGTCTGTCCAGAGCTCTCCCCTCAAAGAGCTTTTCAACTTAAACCTCAGGTTTTCTTTGAACAAAGCCTACATCAGACAAACCTCTTGCAACAGAGACGAGAGAGAAAAGACAGGCTAGACATGGGGAAGGGCTTATAAACAAATCCCCTGCTGCTCACTTTGTCCCTGCATCCAGGCTTGCTTTCAGTAAGCTCTGTGGCTTTCTGGGCTGAAGCAGACTGTGAGTTCATTTTGGTCCCTAGGGAGCTTTTCCCATTGTCACTGGGGCTGGATTCTGGCTTGTCTTGCTGCCCTCAGCAATCTCCTGAGCCTGAGCTGTGTGCCTGTGTCTCCTTGCTGTTTGCTTCCCCCCCGCCCCACTATCACACCCAGTAGCTCACAAATGAAGAAGATACCACATCTTTTCCCCTGCAGGGAGGCCAACTTGGCTGTACTGTCCCCTTTAAAGGAACATAATATACCAAGAGAAACAATTAAATTGGATACTGTGTGTCCTAGCCCCTAACCCACATATTTTTTCTGGAAAAAAAAAAGCATTTGTTGTGATAAATGTGAAAAGTGCAATATAAATATTTAGCTACTGTTAACTCATCTGTAAATGTTTCCTGCTATTTTTGCAAAGTTGTTTGTGTGCTTCTTTGTATGATGTTTCCATCATACAGTACTGTTCTTTCCCATCTCAAAATACAAAATTTTTTTTGAGTTCTCCTATAATGGAGAAAATGAGCAGTAACCAAACCTCCAGTTTGTGCAAGGTTAATAACTGAGTGATCTCTTTGTCTTGTATTTCAGCTGGAATTTGTGCTTTTGAGTCCTGAGTTAGTTTTTTTTGGTGCCCTACTCTGGTTATTTCTGCCAGTTCAGGAGATGTGCTTATAATGAAGAGTTTGGTTTAGTATTTGGTGTATTTTCTGCACGGGATGCACAATTCTGCTCCCATTTTCTGCTGTTGTAGACCTGTGTGAATGCAAGTGTAGGGGCTTTGATTAAGGGGAAAGATCTGATAGGTGGTAATCTGGTGAGAAGCTCCTGGGAACTGCAACAAGCCTTCATCTGCTAAAGTAATGCAGCTCCCACACTGCTCTGCATAAATGAATGTAGTTCCTTTTTCCCTGCTCCAGATGAAATCTTCCCAATAAGTTCAGAGAAGTGGCTGGAATGGTGGAAATACTCCTCTGTAAATGAACCACCAGTGCAGTGAGAAGTTACACAAATCTATAACATCTTCCCAATCCCATGGCACCAGAACAGCAAGACACTTCACAGGACAGGGACAAACAATGATACTGAGGAGGAGGAAGGGACATGAAAGAAACAAACAATAGTAACAAGAATAGAGGCACATTGTCATTAAATGAAAACATCTTAAACAATGACCTTTCTGACAAACCACAGAAATAGCAAACATGCAGCCTTTTTAATAATGTTCCATACTGGAGTTTTGCACACATACCCCCTGGAAGCTTAATGCAACCCAAATGTCTGTTGCCTGGACAAGGCCTGGGGATAAATGCTCTTTGATGCCTGAAGGAGCAAGTGAAAGCTTGCAGGTTACTCAAACCTGCAGGAGACCCACGCTCCTGCCTATCTCTCTCTCCATTTCAATGTGAATTTTTAACATTAGATGTATTCTTCATCTTTTTCATTGTTTCTATGGGAGGGAAGAGAGGGGGAAGAAGATTTTTGGTAAATGTTTTGTTATAGAAGGTATGTTTAGTGTCTATGCTAAAAATTAGAGTATACTAAAAATAACTTGTGTAGAATTTTAGTTTGTACTGATGTTGGACTGCTGCAGCCCTCAGCATTGTCATACTGCATTTGAAATGGATAAATGTCTCCATTGATATGATGTTGGGGGTTTTGGATGAGTTGTCCTATTAGGAAATACTATAAGCTGAAGGGATGGACAAAATACAATGTGGGATGATATCAAAATCAGTAGCTGTTCATTCCTAGATCTCTCAAAGCAGTAGATTTCTTACAAAGAACAGTTTTTTTATTTTTTGGTAACCTTTTAAATTCTCACTTCCTTCTAACAGCTTTCATTAATGGGACCTATCAGATCCAATAACCATCTGGCTCTTAAATCAGGGGTCATTATGTGATTTTAATCTCTTATAACAGTATCTATTAATAAATTTTCAAAAGCCAGCTGAAGAGCATTAGAGATTAATTGTGTTTGACTAAATATAGACTACTAGGAGTTAAAATGCCTGTGATGGACAAATGTTCACTCATGTCTATTTAATGTTTTGTTCCAAGCCTTTTAGATTGTTGTATCTTTTTTTCTATGTCTTTTATCACAATTCAGTGTTAGTTATTATAAATATTCTCCAACCTTTAGAATTTCATTAGGAGTAATGGTTATTTCCACAGCGTCCAAGTCTGTAGAGAGGTGAAACAAACTGAAATTAAACTACTGCTGATCTTATTTGATGGTGTTTTATCAGAATTAAAATCTATTGTATATACCCCAGTAACTCTTACAGCAGTTTGTAAACTAAATGGAAGTAATGCAGTACCAAGTATTGCACAAATAGTGAAATTCAGCAACTCCAAAGAGCAAAAAGATGGTTTCTCTCCAAGACAGGGCAAATGAAGACTCTGGTTGTGTTTTCTGCTGGGAGCTCTGTGTGCATAGGTGTGCCTATGAGAGGACCAGGTTGGTGGGTTCAGAAATGCACTGGTTCAACAGGCAGGATCCTCCCAGAAACTGCCCACTGAGTGCTCTGCATCCACTGTGCTTCCTTCCCTCCCGGTTCTCCCTAGGGCTCCCTTGATGCCGTAAGGCTAACCTCGCTCAGGCACAGATGAGGCACAAGCATGTCAGTTGTGACGTATCCTGCGACTCTGAGCAGGTCAATGCTTTCCATCCCCAGGAACAGAACAGGGAAGTGTGCTTGGTTGCAGGTTGGTCACAGACATGTTGTACATGGACTAACTGCGGCTGCTCTTTGAGTGCAGACAGGGCTTTTTCCAGACTTTCTGTGATGACTTATTACAGTTTGGGCAGACTTTCATATAATTTCCAAAAGGGCATGTTAATGTCTTGTACCTCTTGAAAGACACACTTTTAAATAAGATGCAGCTGCCCTGTACTTTCAGCCCATTCCCTTGTTGCCTTATGAGAAAAGATGACTAACTCATTTACGGCAATCCTGAGCAGTAATAACTTCAAATTTATGGTGCACCCAGTGTCCAGATGCCTCAGGGCGCCTGACAGGCTATAACTTAAAACATAACTTTAAAAAAACTCCGTGTGATTGAGCACAATGGAGCCGAGGGAGAAACAGAAACTCTATTGTGTGATAAATAGAACAGCGTCCCACAAACAATCTCCAACCCAAACTCACTGCAGCCCGGCCCAGGGGGGTGCCATTGTGCTCTCTGAAATGCCAGAGAGGAGCACTCACTGCAGCTAAGGGGAAGCATTTGGACAGGCAGGCTTTGCATATGGAAAAGCAGAACCAGCTTCAGCTTTAGTCCCAGGAGTTGTGGGTTTTGTTAACCAAGGATAAATACTACAGAAAGGAAGTGGCAGGCATCTCACAGATGTCTTTTACAGCTATTGCTTTGCTTCAAAAAGCCTGCTTTTCAGAGTACACTTAGGCTCTTACTAATCTGTACATACAGACACAAATATTCTTCCATTGGTCCTACTCAAATTTAAGATACTTACACAACTCCTTGTGGTCTTTAATCAAAATCAACTTCTGCCCCAAAGTGCAGGTGTATCAAGAGTTTGTATCAGCTTCTGCTTCTAGTGAACAGTGAAGGTAGTTCCTCAGAGGGGGACACGTGAGATCCCCTCCCCAATTACTTCAGTCTCCAGACAGCTCTGCTTTGTGAAGCTGAGTAAACCTGTAAAGTTTAAGCTGAAGGCTCCATCTGAAAGAGAGAATTTATGACCCATGCTATCATTGCTTGTAAAGAAGGACACATTTCTAATTTTTGTCTTAATTTTGAAAACATAATAGTAAGGGAATATAGAAAAATTATATTCCTGTCTTTAATTTTCCTTTTGCTTTCAAAATGGAGTAATTTCACTATGAAGTATTTGTAAGAACACAACTTAATCTTTGAAATAGCTATTGGTTTTCTTAATTTTTCCTTTATTATTTGTTTTCTAATGAGCATAAATAAATTTACAGTTGGTCTTTGCAGACCTTGGCAATAATATCCAAAATTTATTTGAGCCAGAGTCATAGACTCGATGATTCTTATATTTTTTAGAGTCCAGTCTGACATCTTGATGTTTCGGATAGAGCTGCTGGGTACCCCCAGTGTCAGATTTAACATAATGAGGATGAGAGTTTTTAAATGGAAGCATTCAAGAGAAAAGCCTTTTTCAAATGCTCATCCTGCACGGTTTAATGGGAACTTAATTCCTGACAAATGTTGGTGGTTTGATTTTTTTTGGTTGGTTTTTGTTAGGCTCAGCTCATTCTAAACATGCATGTGGTGTCCCTGATCAGGCAGGCCCTTAAGCTTTATAAAGAAGTTCGTGCCCAAAAAGTATTCTTGAAGCTGGTTCTGCTGAGGCCTGTAGGTGGAAAACTCCCAGATTTGTTTAAAATTTTTATATTCAGAGCTACATTTTCTTTCTCAGAACAGAACATGTATTTGGATGGTGTAGAGCAAAAATCCACAGAGCAATTTAAGTGTCTGTCCTCCAGGCCTGTGTTAAAGCAGTAAAAATTTCCCATTCTTCCAGAAGAATTCGTTTGAGTCCTGAGAAGGAAGTATCTCCTGGGGGAAAATGTTAACTGAGAAAGTGGCTTCAGTGGAGGGCAGGCAGGAGAGAACCAAGGAAAGCATTAAGGTGTGTTCAGCATAGTTGTTGCCCATTCTTAAGTCAGTAGCTCTCACTTTGGTGTGTGCTATTGCCTCTTAGGATGTGGATGACAAATTACATGGTGTTTCGACTTCAGCTGTTCTAAAAACAACTAAAACCAAGGAAAAAAAAATCCAACAGCATTACAAATAATATCCCAGATACCAGATCCCTGGTGTCCACGGGAATTCCCCTTGCATTTGAAATTTACTCTCTCCAGCCCTAACAGTTTAGCCACTTGGGTTTTTGTGTAGTATCTCATTGATAGCTGTGAATTTAACACTTCATAAAAGAGGTGTGTGGGGGAATAAAGAATTGGTGTCTGTAAATACTAGAGGCATGTGCTGGTCCTTTAAACATGGCCTCTTTGAATTCAAAGTCTACAAGATTGAAGTGGTGCACTGAAGAGGATTCATAGAAAAAGTTTAAAGTTCTTTGAAGGTGGTGAGGGAGAAGTATTTGGTTGCTAAAAGTTGAGGGTGTTTTTCCAGCAGAAAGGAATACTGAAATGCCAAAGTGAAGTGGGAATGAAGACAAGATGGGAGCAGAAAGACTGGAAAGGGGTCAGAAGGGAAAGCAGGAGGTGTGCCAACTGCAGTGCAAGAAGGCAGTACTTAAATATAGAATGTGGTCTATTGGCTCTTAGGTGAACCTGGGAATTAGGTTTAGTCCCCCCACAAAAAGGTGATGCAGATCTGTCGGTGCTGCCATTGCCTGTAGGCCTTAGAGAAAATTTTTCTCTTCTGGGACCAGGTTTCCTGACCAGGGGAATGAAGTTGCTCCAGCTCCCAGTTCAGGAAGAAACAAACACATTTGTAGTGTGGATAACTGGGGGGTTTAAGCCCTCCACTGGTGGGTCAGGCACTGATGAACATGAAAGGTAAGAAGGTAGTGGATGCTTACCCTGTTGAAAAGAGGGTAACTCAAATGCTGTTTTTCTGAGAATGGGAAGAAGAGAGTGAGACCAAAGTGTATAAAAATTATGTGAAAGATGAACTGAGACAGGTCTCTGAGAAAAGGACAGCACAGACTGTGAAAATGTGGGCTCAGAATGGCAAAATGAATTTTCCATAGCTGGCAGTTCTGAGAAATACCTCCTGTGTGTACACAGCCATTCTCTAAGGATTTAAAAACATTCTGTGAAGCAGCTTAATGATACTCAATGTAGTGGAGATTCATGGAGGAGTGAAAATATGAATATCCAACACCACGTGGCAGACATGAAAGGCAGAGGTCAGTCATGGGAGTTGTCATCCATCTGCTAGAATAATATCAGCAAACCACTGTGAGTTCATAGTAGTCAGCTGTCTTCCTGCTACAGGAAAACCCAACATGGTGTTCCAGCTCCATGTCCTGTTGAGGAATGGTGGAAAAATACTTCACACCATTAAAGCTCTTTCACGGTTTTAGAAAGCATTTGTTGTATGGCTGGACTGCCAAACACGATGAGTTAAATGACTGGCACGGAGCAGATACTGAAAGGGAGCCTAATTTCCATGTTTTTTTAACAAATAAAAATACAGTGCATAGAGTAGGAATTGACTTGGTGACGAATCTCGTGTTCCATGAAGATCCCTCTCAAGATTAGGTAGCAAGTAGAAAAGGAAGCAGGCAAGTTTAAGGCTTATTGCTCCCAGAAGGAGCACAGGATCAGCTGCAGAGCAGGCTGTAATAGGAAATGGGGCCTGGGAAGGAATAACCTTTATGCAACAGGGCATGTATGGGAATGGTTGGGATTGAAGGAAGTAGCTCACCAGGGAGAGGCTGGATCTGGGAAGTCACTTTCCATTAATGAAGGAAAGGCTGAGTCGATCCTGAAGGGGCTGACAGAAAAAACAGGGAGGGTGGCATCAATTTGGGAAGTCACTCTCAAGCTGAAATGAGATATTCCTGAGCTGAGTAAGGCACTTTTAGGATGTGGCCCAGTTCATGTGCTACTACATTCAGTGTTCCTGTCAGTTGCTGTCTCTGAAGAAATTCATGGAGATGGTTTACATGTAATGTTATAAAATAAGTATGTTTAACCATTCTCTAACTTGCTTTATAGACTTCTTTGCTACATCACTTATGTGAAGTTTTCATGAGACAGCAAAAAAATCTGCTACAGCCCCATTATATTGTGCTCCCTTCAGGTCCATCACTATGAAACCTCAATTACTGCCTAAATCTGCTACTTACTCAAAATTTTATCTTTTTTTTTTAACCCTAGTTTAAAACCCTCTCAAACAACAGAAGTGAACACTTATTATGCCTTCAGCTGGGGAATGTAAATACTAATGCATGTCTGAATTTTAGTATATTCAAAGGGAAGAGATAAAAATTTTAATTTTGAATCCCTGGCAACAACTTCTAGAACTTCATATATCTGAGAGAGAAATGCTGACAGCAACTACTCTGTGAATGTAAACAAGGAATGAGACATAAGTTTAAAACCAATCTGATAATTTACAGCTTTGCATGATCTTGAGTATCACAACACAAGAAGTCTGTATTAGTTTACAGAAAACCCCAAAAGCCTGTGCATTGATTAGAGGAGAGATTTTGCTAGGGAAATAATTTTTTAGTTGCAATGTTTGCTGAATTCAAAAAGCTTCAAAAGAATCAGTGTAGAAAAAAAGAAAAACACCACATAAAAAAACCCCAATCCTTAAAAATAGCTCTGAAAGGAATTTTGCTCAGCAAATCAAAGTGCATTAGGAAAAGAACAACTTAAGCTTTTCAGAGCACCAAAAACCCAGACAAAACAAATACTGTTAGAACTGGAAAAGACCTTGAGACATTGAGTAGATGGGACTTTCTGTCATATTTTAAAAAGGCACATTTAATTGTTTCAGAAAGTAGATTGTTTTACATAAAAGAGATTGAGTTTTTAGTTGGTAGTTTGACATATGGTTTAAGTTGATTCCATGTCAACACAATTTGTTCCAGGTACTTAGGAGTCCCCGTGCCTGGTGATTATGGGTGGCAAGGGTGCCAGTGTCCCCAAAGCAGGGCAGGCTCTAAAGGTTTGCCCAGTCCTTACCAAGCTCTGGTAGATTTTTTTTTTCTTAAGTGGAACTCTGTTCAACTGAAAAAATGAAAGAAACCTCAACCCTGAGAGGTCTGTATGCTACTCCTCTTCCAATCTTTCACTCAGACTCTGCCACAAGACAAGCTGCAATCTTTCCTTTCTGAATGCTTTCGATGCAAAATGGGCCAGTGCAAACCCTGCTTCCTTCCTGGTCCAGGCACTGCAGTGTGGAAGGTCTGGGGAGTCACTGTGAAAAAAAAAAACAATGGCCCCAAATGAAATTAAAGACTTTGTACCTAGGCAGAGAAAGGGGCTTGGCAAATTCCAGGGAAACAACTGACTGAAATCTCTGCTAAGCATCATTAGCACACTGGAAACGTGCAGGTACACATGAACTGAGAGGAAACAATCTGACAATACTGTACATGTCCTGCATGTGGGGTACAACCCAGATAAGACAAAGATTTGCTTTAAAAGAGCTGCTCCTCATCATACCAGGTTAAGAGGAATTGGATGGGTTGGAGAGGAGATCCATAGGTTCAGGAAGGAAGTTTTCAAAACATACCTGCAAACTTGCTTAAACTGCAGCACAGAAATGTTTTGTGGACCACTGGATAGTCAAACTGGGAAGGAGGAGCCATTATCATGAATGACACTCTTTCTCAAGTGTGTCAGCTGCCAGACTCTAAACCTGGCATTGCTAGGCATGCTGCAAATGTTAGTATTTTAATACTGCTCAATGCAAGGAACTCTTGAAAGGATTAAAAAAACATTAGTGTCTCCGATTTCTGCCCAACTGCCTGCTGAGCAGGAGGAGAGAGGATAGAAATATCAAGTCCCTGAAAAGTTTACTACAACATCTAAACATGGGATTAGCAGTGAAAAGCCATCCTTTCTTCTAGGAGAACACATTTTCCTTTTAAGCTGCTGGACACTTCAGGGACTGGCATGTTTCTTTCTGGCATCTTGAAGATCATTTCGGTCTTAGATCCTTTTGTTTGTTAGAATGTGACATATTGAGTATGACATTTAATTAGCTATTCCTCGAGTGGAGGGAGTGACATACCGTGCCTCTGGTATGATGTTGCAACAAGTACTGTAAGTCCAGACAAAAACTCTTGAAATTATTTTGTTTGTCACCACAGGTGGATTCCTGCCATGGAATTTCATTTGGAACACAGCAGCTTTTAAGAGCTTCCATCTGAAAATACCTTGTTCTCTTTCCAAGGAAGTTATGTAAATGAATTTTGACAGTGTAAGGCTTCAAATCTGCTTCAAATCTGAAGGCTGCTGGATGCCCTTGTGTTTCTCCTCGGGATTCTGTATAGAGCTACACAGAAACGGGGAGTCAACACGCTCAGTTTCTTTGTGCTGCACTGCAAATGAGCTTTAGGGTGAATGGCTGATTAAATTGAAAAAGTGTATTTTGCTACAGGTGGACAGGCAGTTGTGAATTTGTGATCAATGTCACACCACCAATCCACTATGAAAGAAAAGACCAGTGAGAGTTTTGTCCAATGCTACATTAGCATTTTTTTCCTAATTTGTTTAAACAGAATAACTGCATCCCACATTGGAATAATAATGACTGAAATTTACAAAATAAAACAGTTGTTCTTGTGTACTTAAGGAACTTAAAGCCAAGACATGAATGCATTCAAAGTGTGCTATATTATTACCTTTAACTTCATGTAGAATAAATCTTTTAAGGTTCAAAATGAAGGACCCCCAAGTGATTTTTTTTTTCTTTTCTGAAGAGAAAAATACTGAGGTTTTCATAAAGTGTAAAATTATTTTAGAATATTCATCACCTTTAGTAAAGGTCAGAGACAGAGAAAGTGATGCCAACATTTTAATCTGATTATATATAAGAAAGACTGGCATCCAATCAAAGAAGTGTTCTGGTCTCCAAAAATACTAAGTATGTTCAATTACGCATGTGAAACCTTTAGAGCTGGGTTTTAAAAAGAGTAGTTAAATTTTGCTTAGTTGTAAAACTGAAGCAATTGCCATAGGCAACTTATTCCTCTGATTTCAATTTATTTGTTTTTGAGATGGTAGAATTCTTACTTATATAGATTTAAATGCTCCATTTTTACTTTAAATTAGTAGTCAGTGTCCAGGCTATCAGTCAAGGTGTAAAATCTTGTGTGTCTGGTGTGTTTTCATTCTCAAAATTATTCTTTCAACCATGTTGTTGGAGCCTTTCATCTTTTTTCCTTGTCAAATTAAGGGCTTCATCAAATTTACCAGAGCATTTGCTCATACATTGAATATCACGCAGTATTATATAAATTTCTCTGTACATACATGTGTGTTGGTGGGAATATACATCACCTTTGTAAAGATTTTTTCTTATAAAGCTTTATGATAGCTGAACTATGACACTGTAAGCACAAAAAGGCATCATTGTGTGCAAATACATATAAGGGAACAAAAAACAGTCAAAGGGAGTTTCATGTTCAGCTAGAGCTGCTTTCTTAATTTAATTTTTCCCTAAATATCCACCTATGGATGGGCAGGAATCCAACTGGTCCAATGCACTTTCATGATGATCTGTTTGCTGGTATGTGGTAACTAAAATTCTGGAGATTTTTTTTATTCCTTCCAAATGACACCCACGCAAAACTTTTCTAATGCTTGGGTGGAGAACTAGGAGCTTTTAATATTTAATTTCTACTATTTATACATCTTTCAAGGTAGAAAGAGGTAGAGAGAAAAGAGGGTGTTATGCTCCAGTGGTTTAATTATTATTATTAGCAGCATAATTTAAAAATATGTCTATAAATAGTTTTTCCCCCTTTTCTTCCTTTTTCTTCTGCTTGCCTCACATGCCTTCATACTTATTTTTAATTCCATAATCAGATATAACCAAATCCCTTTCTCAGCTGCACCACCACTTCAGTTCAGAGAGCAACAATATGAGTATGGCATCAATGAAAATCCCCCAAATCCCCAAGAAAGCTATTTAGCTTTCTAGAAGAAGGCCAATGTATATTGTGCACATACATGTATATAAAATGTATATTTATAATGTATATTGTAGTTTTGTGAAAGAATACTGGTGTGATGTTAGTCACCTGCTGAAGCTGAACTTTTCCTCCCTGTTTGAGCACATTGGGTGCAGTTTTAGTCAGAAAACAATGCCTTTGCTGGGTATGTTGTAAGAATATATGTGATGCCCAAAAGATAGGCTGGAAATAAATCCCCAGAGACCGATGCCTGTAGAGCAGGTATTTGTTTGTTGCAGCACTGGTGGTGAGGGGGATTTCTCCTCCTAACTCACCCACCCTTGTCAAGGGCTGTGGTATATTTATACAGTGAATTACGGTTAATGTTGCTATGTCATTACAACATCATCATGTATGCGCCTGAACTAATTTACACACTATGATCTCATGGTTATTATTTTTTTTTGCACTGTGCCTGCGCTTCTCTAATTTGGGGGTCTTCGGGGGTCTTTGATGAAGGCTTCTAAAGTCTTCTTCGCACTTGAACTTACCAACTTTGTCTTCAGGGCATGCATAGTTACGTTGCTCTTTGGTCCGTCTGGTCTCAACCGGCCTAAATTCTTTGTTTTGTGGCTAATTGGCTTTGCACTTGCCAATTTCTCATTAATACTACACTTACCTATCTCTGAAACTATACACCTGATGAGTTTTTTCTGTCTATTCTGCATTTAAGCAACTAGTTAACCATACACTAGCCATTACATTGTACAAAAAGTTATTTTTATCAGGTTAGTAGGTATCAAAAGTTATGATTCAGGTTATTTAAGTATCAGGTTATATAGGTAGAGAAATTATGATTCAGGCTACATAAGTAAAAGCTATGCTTCAGGTTATATTGATATGGTTCAGGTTATATTGAGAAAAAGTCATGATTTAGGTTATATTGGTATTAGATTACATAAATATCTTATAACTCAAGCTATATAAGCACCTTGTAACTTTGACCCAAGTTGTATACAGAATGGTTTTTTTAGAAAAAAAGTGTCATGTTTGCATGTTTGTAAGGATGTTCAATTTCTGCTTTTAGATCCGCGTTCCCTCAAAACCAACCCCAGAAAGTGAAGGATTACTTGGTTTCGAAGCGAAGCTGGCTTCACACATTGGTGGACTACAAAAAAGGGGGATAAATTCGAGCGGGACGCCGCCGTCCGCCGCCGTTCCCCGCTGCTCCCCGCCGCTCCC
>VZTN01004350.1:4097-36434 GCA_013400515.1 Erpornis zantholeuca | reverse complement strand
CCCCCCCCCCCAAGGCTTTAGTTTACACATTTTGGGGCCTGGGACAGCAAAGTGTCCTTGAAGTGCAAACCTAGAGAGGGTTTATGTCTAACCAGCATGAGGGAACAGCAGTTAACAGGATACCTGAAACTTTAGAGTACACACCAGGCAGTACAGGATTTGAAAAATATAAAAGTTAAAACCTAAGGCATCACACATTTAAAAGTTTGCCTCTCAGTTCTGTTGCCTTTTTCTGCAATGCCAATTTTCTTTTATTACCATTTCAGGTTTAATTTTAAATACAAGGATTTCTTTTTTTTTAAATTAGATTTCTTGTTTCCAAGAGGAACTATCCTGGATGTTTTCCATTCCACTTTTTTCTCTTCACTCTACCTGTAGGCAATCTGTAAAAACTAAGCAAGAAGGAAAGCATGTAGCAGACTATTGCTGGGAATATGGAATGTGCCTGGAGGAAGGAATATGTGGACAAGATCAATACTTTTATTAACCAAAATTTGGTCGTATTTTAAAGAAGCACCGAAGTTGCTTTTCAATATATACCTATAATCTCTAGTACTTAAAAGTATAAGTGCTTTTGGATCTGAATGCTGCCTGAAGGAGCACAACATCCTGCATTCCAGGTCTTAAGGCCTGTCTGTGCAAATAAGGACAAGGCAGCCTGCGTGGGGGGAAGCTGGGCCTGTGGAAGAAGAAAGTCCTATTTAATTATTTTGCCCTGCTGCTCCTGTGACGTCTGTGCAGGAAAAAAACCCTGATGCCAAATACTTTTGGAAGAACATATCAATGGATGCTTTCACAGCAGGTGTAATGACTAGCAGGTGGTATAACATTTTAATTTTGTTTATGAAGGCTCAAATTAGTTCATAAGCACGTACATACTCACATTTTTAAACAAATCTCTCTGTATGATCAAGCCCTCAGTTTTTAAGTGTTTTGATTTGTGGCACATCAAAAAGTAGCGTTGCAAATAATCTTGCAAATAAATTTAATGTAAACTTGGTGCTTGCCAGATTCTTTGTTTTAGTTGGATGTCTATTGCAAAGTGCTTCCTGAAAATTTTCTAAGAAATTTGACTTGTATATTTAAGATAATTTATTTAAGATAAAAATCCCAAAGCTTCCCAAAAGAGAAATAAGCATGCAGAACAAAGGTATGGTTTTATGAGATTCTCCAAAGTATGAGAAGAATGGCAATGAGCTTCAAGTTGAACCCTCAAGGATGTGCACCTTCTTGGCATATAGTAGGACAATAAAGAAAAACTCTCCTTTCCTTTTTGATGCTAAAAATTACTCCTCTGCTGGAGTTTGGTGGTTCACTTGCCTTTTTCTTTTTTCCCCCTACTGATTCTTTTTCATTTATAATTATTCCTTAGGGTGAAAAATTTGGCCCCTTTGCAGGGGAGAAGCGAATGCCACAGGAACTGGATGAGAACACAGACAGCAGGCTCATGTGGGAAGTAAGTAAAGTGACATCATCACACCTAGCAAAAAGTGTTCTCAGAATTAAGTTTTACTGTAACAAATCCTTTCTATTTTTTTTCACAGCTCAAACATCCTGTAGTGAGATTTAGTACTTTCAAATCATGCTGCTTGGGAAGAAGGGGATTGACTTCTTTTAAAACTACAGAAAGAGCAAATAGTTTCTAATCAATGAAGTGCAAAAAAATATAAAGTCAAGCCAAATACAAATATAATAACACTGTGAAAAAATATTAAAACATATGAAAATAATAAAAAAGTTAATTTCAGTGGGGAAGTTGATTTAAGTTGTGGAGATACTGATTTATGCTGATGAACAGGTACCACCTTATGGCTTCCTTCAGCTGTAATATAAAACATTTCTTGGTATGACATTTGTGGTGGGGTATAGCAAATTATATAAGTGAAGTTTTAAAATGTTAGCAGTTTTTAATGCAATGGGTAGATGTGAGATCCTTAGCAAAAGAAGCCTGGTTCTGTGGGCAGCTTTATATTTTTAATATGTATTAGGCAGGAACAGTAGTTTATTTATTACAAGCACCAGTTCTTCTAATTAGGTACACAACTCATCCTAGTTCCTGTGCGTGCCTGAAGTAAAATCTGAATTTACCAGTTGAGAAGATGGCACTAACTGAAAAATACTGGCAATAACAACGTTTCCAACATGTTAAAAATGCCTTCTTTGTGGTGCCTCTGTTCTGTCTTTGTAATCTTTATTTACTGCTGTGGTTCTTTGAACAGAATTTCTTTTTTCTTGTTTCGTCTTTTTCCTCAGCCAAGCAGTTTCTATTGAATGCACATTTAGTCCTCTTTTACACTGAAAAGGGGACCCATTTCTCACCTTTTCACCTTTCTGTGGGTAGAGGTGGAAGAAGGACTGTTACATTTATTTTGTGGGGCACTGTACAAAATAAGCTTATGTTTGACATCTGGCCTAAAGCACGGTCAGTGCATTTACCACAAAATACATGTTTATTTGAAAAATCTCTGGCATTAACATCACTGAGCAGCTTATGAAGGGAGCAGAGTATTGTTGCAGCCTTAGCAGAGCTACAAATAGATTCCATTCACTGGAAGGATGAGTGAGAGAATGTTAAAAGCCCATCTCATTTTACCCAAACTCAGTATAAATATCGTGAGTGGTGAAATATTCCTAGGTGAGTGCTAACTGCAGCCTGTGAAGCCCTGTTTTCTCTTTCCCTTTCTTTTGTCTGTTTTAATCTAGAGGTGTGCCCAAAATGCCCTTTCCCAGACAAGAGGTGTGGACAATTTGTTCCCCTTTCTGTTTTGGGTTATGTACTCAGAGCAACCAGTTTCATCCTCTTTGTTCCCAGCTGAAAAGGAGTAGTACAATGTGCTTTTATTACAGATGTTTGCTGAGTACAGTGCATGTTAATGGGCCCTGGCTCACTTGGCTCTTCCTGATGTTTCTGCAGGTTATTTTAAATCAGTGAAATCCTTGTGCTAGAACAAGATTTTCAGAAAAGGCAGTGGGTGGATTAGAGCAGTGTTGGAAAGCTGGGACATAAACTTGCATCTGATTTTTCAGATTCCTCACTGCCGACGCTTAACTGAGATTTATCTATTTCTGCAAGACAGAAAAGGCAAATACATGTATTTACTGCTGGCATTAATATGACCCCATCGACAGCAGATCAGAAAATGAGGTTTTATGAGCTGTTTTAAAATCATTTCATATCTTACTGTAACCTAGTTTTGAGAGCCTTGAAAAGATTCCTGCATACCAAATTTTATGACTTCCTGAATGTTTTAACCCAAGTTGTTCATGTTTACTGAAGTTGATCTGAACGTGAGCTTTATAATATAATTTAAGTCATACTGGGAGTAGTCTTAAGTTGAAAATTGAGACCAGGAATGCAGAAAGTAAGGCCTGAACAACCCAAGTAGATGGTTATTCCAGAGCCCGTGGGAGGCACGCACAGAAACCGGCCAAGTTTGTGTGTAGTCAGCTGTACCAAAGATATTAAAAATAATTAATTTGAAGGCTATTGGAGGAAGGCACACTAAAGCCTGACTTCACAGTCTGATGGCAGTAAAAAAAAAAGTTTTTGGAGAGAACACCTTCAGAAAGAAGGCTTGAGTATAGAGGCTTTTTATAAGTCAAGGAAAATAAATGGGCATTAGTGCAGCGTTTCTTTCCTTGGCATGTGATGCCTGCGATCCAGGCTTCAATTTTATGGAATATTTTTCTGTGAGGAAGTTGGCCACATGCATTTCTAGTTGTGCAGAGTAGTGCTCTGTGATGTGGTCTGTTTTGATCAAGCCATTCCTTTTTCTCCGAGACCAGCATTGTGAGTTGGCATCTTTAAGGCATCACGCTGAGACAGAATTGCACGCATTATATTTTCTTTTGGTCTTTAGGAGAACATGGGACCCAAAAGATTTCTTGAGCCCAGTGATTTTATTCAGGAAAGTTCTGAAGATGTTAAGAGTTTCTCTTGAAATTAAATATAGCAGAATTCCACTGCTCCGCTTGTAACATGCATAGTTTTCAAGAAAATCAAAGGTTTATACTTGCTCATTCAACAGATTCCAGGGAAGTGGGGTGGGTGGGAAGCATCCTTGATCTTGCTGTTATCTTTGTAAAGAGCTACAGGCCAAAATGTTTTATTTATGAGTGGCAAGAAAGGAAAAAAACCCAAACAAACCTGTGGTAATCATTTAGTTAGGAGTGACAATAAAAAGCTAAGGAGGTGTCCAAATGGCTTTGTGCATTTTCTTTCTTTCTGTTAAAAAAAACACCTCTGTGTTACCCCCAGCTCGCTGGCTGTTGTGTTAGTGAAGGACATGGCTTGTTGCTGATGATGAATTGAGAGTTTTGTTCTTACTCTTAGCATCCCACTAACACCTTGATTAAATGCTTCTTTGTGCGTATTAGTAAACTTGGCACAGCAGCTCAGAACTGTGTATATTTGCTGGAAGAGCAAGTGCTTAAAGGCAAGAAGGAAATAATCTTAAAGTATTAAAAGTTCACAGATGTTTTTGCTCTGGAGGCTCAGATGTCCCTTTGTGAAGGGAAGATATCAGTTCATGTCTTGATATATGTTCAGTTCCTTTTCTTCATTATCCCTAACCAAGAAAGGGGAATTCATTTCACTCCTATTGGATTGTGGCAAGCATATACTTCTGGTGATGACTTTGGCAAATGTTGAAACAGGGAGGGCTGGAAAGATTTAGTCCTTCAAATACTCTGACATACCATGAAGAAATGTTGGTCAGGGTTGGATGGAACATAATACGCCATGTAATGCTGAATGTTACATATTTCAGGTTGGGTTTCTGTCTATCTGCCAGGATCATGTTTTCTTCATTGTTACATTAAAACCAAAGAGATCAGAAATCAGTCTTTCAATGGAAGCCAATGTTTGTGTTTATTTATATAAGAAAATGAAATGAACTTACATTTCTACTGCTTAACTCTCATCACTTTCGCTGTGACAGTTGTTTTCAGTTAAACAAGCCTGCCTGAAAACCTAGTGAAGGCAACAGAAAATCTGCTGTTGGCTGCAGCTAGCCTCAGATCAGAGCTGTGGTGTTTAGGATTGAGGTACAAGAAGTCAAGCACATTAAGCTTGGTGTGTTTTGGTGGCTTTCTTCTTCTTTTTTTTTTTTTCTTTGATATCTTGCCTGTAAAATGTGCATCTGGCATAGGAAGGCTCTTACACACAAGACATTAAGTCGAATTATGTCCATAGTTTCATGAGAAAATAAATCTTAATTTGATGAATTCTGTGTTTGCTGTCAGGGTGAATATAATACTATAAATCTAGTTCTGAACTAGTCTTTATTTTTTCAGTATGAAGACTACCTTCCTAGTCATTGTTCCTCAAATACTGTTTACATTGAAAACTGCTTTTAATGTTTTTGTGTGAATCTTCATTTAATTTTCAGAAATGCTTTTGTTTTTCTCGTTTCTTAAATGATCTGGGCTTTTAAACAAGATAGAAATTGGTACACTATCTCAGCTGCAAGTTTACGTCCCAGATTTTCAATTTTGCTAAATTAATCCCAGCTGGGATAGATAGGTGTCCAAAGGGTAAAAAGTCCAAAGTTATTAATGTTATTGTGATCAACTCTGTTAAAACTCATTTTAGTCATCTTTACCCATGTTAAATGTATGACTTCGTATTAATTTTAGTGACTTTTGGAGCAGGCATATTAATGATCTTTTGGTTTTGGTGATGAGAAGAATCTCCTGCTGAAAGTAACTGAGAGTGTTGTTCATTTATGGGATATATTTAAGATGTTGGAAAGCATGTGTTGCTAGGCTGAGGTGGTTGTATTCCAGTTGGAACTTACTGTAGATAACAGTTTGCTTAAGGAGATTTGGGTATCATTCCAGAGAGAGGGAAGTTCAACCCTGCTTCTGAAGGCTCTACAGAATGTTCACAGGAGCCCAGGAGTGAGCTTCCCGTACCCTTCTGTCCCTGGAAGGGTCAGGTAATGTCATGCACCAGAAGGAGCTTCATTAGCATGGAAAACTGTTGCTGTGTGTTTTGGCTGAAGGAAAATGTCATATGCTCTCTCTGTCCCGGACTTAACTGAGTAAGCAAATGAGCAGTGGCCGCCTCAGGTTTCTTTTCCTGGAGTTACTTTAATGCTTTCTCCAGCAATGTTAAAATGGGAGCTTCTACTCTGCAATGAGCCCTATGATGGTCTCAGCTCAGGATGCAGAACTATTGCATCTAGCTGTTTTATGCTGTAACAATAAAGATCATATTTTCGGCTAATCAAAAAAGAAGCAGTGCAGAAAACACTACTTTTCTCTACACGATTGTTTGATGAACATAGATTTTTCAATTTAGAAATGTTTAGAAAATGGTTTATAGAAAGCAGGCAGTGAGTTTACTGTCTTGAGCAAAGGTAACCATCTGTTTACTTGCAGGAAAGGTTTGGGTTTTTTTGTTCTTCCCTTGACAGGTGTGCATCGTAGAGCATTTGCGATGCTCTCGTGAGCATTTTGAAGTAGGATAAGTGACAAATTTGGATATATTTTGAAAATGTGGGGGTAATTTCATTGCAGCATAAAACACTGGCAGATGGAGTAGTGCTTGTTGCTGGTGGGTATTGCCTGCAACTTAGTGTTATTTAGGCCTGTGTAGGGTTGCATATGGGGAGCTTATACATTGACCAGGGAAACATTTTTTCCTGAACTCTTCTGTGGTGGTCTGATGCTTGTTAGTGTGACATCATTCAAATTGCTCTGATTGGCCTTGAGGTAGAAGCTCACTCTGTGGGGTAGCAGTGAATGTCAAATGTTTCATCTTACTGTGAAGGCATTTGACTGAAGTTGTTCAGTGACACCTTTTTTTTTTTTGATTCTCAAGGAGATAATTCTTGGACACCTCAAGAATTGAGGTACATGATGTGGATATGTGTGTGCGTTTTAGGTGTTTGTTTTAACTGCTAGGTTTGGGATCCACTGCCATGGTGCTCAAAGATCAGTTGATCATTTGGGAAACTCCCTATTCATGCAACCAGAAAAGGATTGGTTTGTGTCACCTGTCTAGTCCATGCTAAGTAAAGTGTTTTTGCAGTTTTTCTTGACTTCTCCTGCTCTTATTTGTGTATTCAATGCAGCATTACTTCTTGACGGGGTGAAAAAAGCACTAGAAAATACAGAATGTTTTTAAGGGATTTATCATATTCCTTTATCGATAGTTTCCTTCTGTGTTAAATCTCTGCTTTGTGTTTGGCGTCTCTTTATGGATTGGCAGAGACTCTGAAAGCATAACTGAGATGGCTGTGTATCACTGAAGCAAATATAAATTATTCTTACATGATTCAAGGATCAAGCAAATAAAGAAAAATTGATACAAAGTTAGATAGTGTAATGTATAGCTTTTATAATAGGACCTGGATTGCTTCTCATTCTAACTCAAAATCTGATGGAAGCCTCTATTGGAGCTATGTGGTGGGTTCCTATAACTTGTGCTTTGGTAGCTAAATCACAAAGCCTCTGTAGAACTGGGTGGTTATTACAGGATCACAAAATAGTTTGGGTTGGAAGAGACACTAAAGACCATCCAGTTCCAGCCCCCCTGCCAGGGACAGGGATGCCACTTGCTGGATCAGGTTGCTCAGGGCCCCATCCCATCTGGCCTTGAACACTCCCAGGGATGGGACGTCCACAGCCTCTCAGGGAAACCATTGCAGTGCTTAGAGTCAGATAATATTGCTTCCAGATGCATTTCAGTGTGTAGGTTTGACACTTTTCACTGTGGTTAATCCACGTGTTGGAAAGTAATAGCTTTAAAAGTTTGAGTGTTGGCATCTTTTCATGATGTGTCCTTTTTCCTTCAGAAGAGCGCTAACGAATTTTGAAGATTCTTATTTGTTTGCAGAACTACTACTAATTCTTTTTTTCTTAATTTGAGAACAACATGCTGTCACCAGCTATTATTGTAATGGAATAGTTTTTGTCTTTCTAATAATATCCTAAATGTGTAGGTAATTGAAGCAGTCATACTAAAGAAATACGATATTGCCTTCTATTAGAAACAAATATAGCAGGAATGTGAGCAATTTATATACAAAGCCACGAAGACAATCTAATTTTGATCTTACACAGCCGAATTCCCTAGTTCTTAGGAAATACCTGCTTTGGAGACTTCTTGTTGACAGATGGAAAATAAAATCCATTATATAAATAAGTCACATGGAATAATAGGGTGGCTGTATGACCTTTTTGCATGGCTCTCTGTAGTCTGGATCAGTGGAGATTCAAGTGATCTGTTATTTAAAATGAAACAAACAGGGTTTTTTGGCAATGACAGATGTATTTTTAGGACAGTATGTCTTTGTGTTTTGAGGGGGAAGAATGACTTGGTTAATATTAAGTTTTTATTTCTATTATCTTCATTTTTTCAACATAAGCTGGAATTTTGTCACAACTGTAGAAATTATATGGATCTCTGATAAGGTCCAGATATGGAAATGGCGGTATCTGGTGTTTAAAGTGTTTTGTTCACTGAGTGGAAAAAACCTGGACATACTTGTTTTTTTAATTTTAATTTTGCTTGGGGATTTTTTTGGAATGTTTCAGGTTCGTGGGAGCAAAGGCGAAGTCCTTTATATCCTGGATGCCAGCAACCCACGCCATTCTAACTGGCTGCGGTTTGTCCATGAGGCTCCATCCCAGGAACAGAAGAACCTGGCAGCCATCCAGGTAGATTTGGTGGATTCCTACCATTTGCTTCCTCTTACTGGTTCACTAATTTGATCTCCTCCTTGGCCTTCATTTCTTGGCAATAAAATTGCAAGATCTGAGCAAAGTGGTGAACTGCATTTCTTTTTCTTTCTTTTTAGAAGAGAACTCCTGTGCTTAAGTATAATACCATAAATAAGAGTGGTAGGATGAAAGATCAGAGAGGTCCTTAGGATCTGATACTCTTTGAAAGGTTTAAGGACTAAGTCTTTAGAGACCCATTTGCGTTTCATGCCAAATGAGGATATGGGCTTATGTGTTAAGCAGAATCATGCATATACATTATTGTTCAATAAAATTAATAATATTATATAATAAACACAACATATTACATAATTTAATATAAATGGTGAAAGGTTTGAAAGGAAGCATGGTGCTGAAAATATTTGAGTAGAAAACAGAGAATTGTACCATCTAATTATCCGATAGGATGATCATGTAGTGCCTGAGGATAAATTAATAAAAAAAAATAATTTTCTTGTCTTTGCTGTTGATCTGAATTTATCCAGCTTATTTTTTTTCATTTTTATAAATGTCATTTGCAGCACTCTGTGGTAATGAGTTGCTCTGCTTTAATTATGTTGAAATATGCTTCTGTTTTTCTTCTAGAAACTTCTTAATTTCAATTTCAGTTGATTCCCTACTTCTGGTGTAACAGTGAATAGTTACTTTGTTTTCCTATGCCATCTTTGATTATATAGAGTTCTCTTATATCCTTTCACTCTTATTGGACAGCTCTTCCCTCAAGCTGACGAGTCTTAGTTTGTTTAATCTCCCATTTTTGGAAGCATTCTTTGACTTTAAGAATACAACAGAGATGGGGATACTTTTCTAGTTCTAGCTGTTGTTCTTTTGGAGATTATTAAAGGAATTTGCTATCTGCTTTTTTTTTTTAACAGCTCAGTTTCACAGTAAATTAATTTCCACTCCCACCTAAGAAAGAATTACATGATTGTGTGAATTTTTTTTTCTCAAAATGTATACTTTAAAAAATGTTGCGTCTGGCTGACTTAAGGTATTTGCCAATGTAATCCAAATTTGCAAACAAGCAGGAAAAGGAGAATTATTTATCAGCATTTCTTAAAATTACTATTCTGCTTTTTCATCATCGGATGATTTTTTTTCTGCCAAGGACGAGCCTGCAGATCCGTGACAAAATACTTATAGTTTATTTTGAGGCCAGACAAAAAAATTTTGTTTCTTTCATGCCAAGAGAACAAAAGTTCATTTCTGATGAAATTTGTTGTTCTCCTTATGGTACCAGATGTGAAAGGCTCTCATACATGAGGTGTGATTAGCACCACATTAGTGCACAGTCATTGTTAGCAAATGTAAGGCTCACAAGAGGGAGCAGTGTGAACAATTAATGTTCATTATTATCTTTCCAGTAAATGACCTGAACTTCTGTATAGAAGTTTTAATGGAATATCCAGTGCGTACCAATGGGTTTCTTTATAAGGAAAGTGATAGAAACAAATAAAAATTTGCTAAATTATCTTATAGGGTTTTTTTAGTACCTTAAAGCCTATCACAATACAGAATATTCAGCTGGAAAAATATTCTAGCCTTCATTAGGAGCTGTTACTAAAAACTGCAGCATGATCTAAGAACACAGGAGAAATGTGAGAATTGCTGTAGTAGTTTAGCCTTGTGTTCTGTTTTGTCTCACATCTGTGTCTCAAAGGTTTTCTGCCTTGCCATGCAATATAACACAATAGGAATAGATCAGGAAAGAGAGCTGAGGTTTCTGAATCTCCTTTGTGTGTGGTTCAGGTGCTGTATTTCAGATGAGTTATAATCTGAGTTCCTGGGCCATGCGTGGGGTGTGTGTGTGTGTGAAATCATCTCCATGCATTTCCTGGATTGCAGTTTCTGCCCTCACAGAGATTGCCTGTATTGGTTTTACTTCTGCCAAACTTGACACGCTGGAGCTGCAGGGAGGGACTGGGAAAGGCAGTGTGTTTGTTTGGAGAGGTAGCCAGGGACAACTGGCAGAACAGGTAGGCTGAAGAGCTGGTTTGCTGCCAGGGAATCAGATACAGAGGGCAGTCAGGTAACAGTTTGTGGGCACAGAGGGGAAGTGGGTAAGGATTAGGAAGGCTGGGTTGGAGCCAGCTGCTCAAGCTCTGAAGGATGGAAAAGCCCTACATTCCCTCAGGTAACGCATGTGCTGCTTCCTTCTCCCGTGTTTTAAGCTTTTAGGGGCGATGACATAAGTGTTTTATGCTTTTGGATGAAAGCAATGGGCTGTCAGTGATCCCATGTTCCCTCTTACAAAGCAAGCATGAAGGTGTGTAACTGTCTGGAAAAGCCAAGAATCTTCATGGAAGAGGTGCTTGTAGTGGACCAAAAGGAGATAGTGAGGGCTGTTGGAACTGGAAAACTGTATTTGCTGAGCAGGTCTGTGTGGCTTGTAGTGTGAAAGATGACACTGAAAGCAGGGCTGAAGGAAACAAGATTGAATAATAAACCAGGAATAATGTGAAGGGAAGTTGTGATGCCATCATGAGGAGCACTTGGAGTTTCTCCCAAGGACTGTTGTGGTCTGCTACAGATAAGTGTTAGGGAAACAGCCAGCATGGTCTAAGCAGATGGGTGGGTGGAATGGCTGCAGATGTGTTCTTAGAAACAGGAGGTTTATTAGAATATAAAAGACTGGTTACTGTGTTTACTGTGTCTGCACACACATAGATTAATGTGATTCCTGCAGCTGCTGCTGGTGGAGGCAGAGATGTAAATTCTTTTGTGGTTTCTGGAGAGCTTCCATTGCTTTCACTCAAAATGCTGCCTTGAGGAGCTACTACAGCAAGTGGGTATATCTTGATTAATTAGTGCTCTGAATACCTGAGTATTAGCATTTGTTTGGCTAGAAAAACGAACAAATTAACCTTGGAGGAGAAATGAATTTAGATTGGGCTGGCACCAAAGCTAATTTCTTTCCAATGCAAGTGTAATCCAGAGCACTCAAGCATTGACAGTTCTTAGTAGTTGAGGCTTTATTTTTGCCTGGGGTACATGGCTTTTTCTTTCCTTCTCTTAATTTTCAAATTTTCAAAATCCTTAATTTTTAAAAATTCTTTTCATTATTATTTTCGGTAAGCCAGTAATAGATATGTGCTTCCTTTCCTGAGGTTGTCTCACTTTCAGAATAAGGTTGTCCTAAACAGTGATGCATTGGAGGTTTACCCCAGTGGTTTTGTCCTGTGTCTGTGGAGACCGAGTGTAGAAAGACCTTTTACTTTTCCTCATGTCAAGAGTTTCAGAACATGATTTGTTTTGACTTCAGACTGTAGTGAATTAAAGGTCTCCGCAACTTGACAGAGACATATGAAAACCAGCAACTTGTAGATGTGTGCAGAGGTTAGGTTGGCATGCTCATAGATATCTGGACTACAGAATAGAGCTTGACAAAAAAAAATCATAATTTTTTTTTTGTTTTCCAATGCTGCTGTTGAGATAAGGACAGAAAAGTGGTGCACCCTTGAAAGCAGCAGCTCTAGCATATCTACTGAATTAAGTAGGTTTCGCTCTTGTGTGACAGTATCTTGTGTAAAATATAACAGACCTTCTACAGCTCAAGGAATGCTACATCCCTGTTGACAGTTTAAATTAATCTTAGTGTATTACAGAAATTAAAAATCATTATCTTGTCCTTGCTCAAGGAAGCTTCTTACAAAATATATGGCTAGATGCACGGTGAAGAAGTTTCAGTTAACTTTTCTGGGTGTTAATTCAGATAAGCTTTAATATTTATGATACAACTTGGGAGTCTTCATTGCATAAAAATGAGTCTCCTTCAGTGCTTTAGGTAGTACCTAAAAGCAGTTGGTTCACAGAAAGTAAAAGGTTTCTTTGAATATCAGTTTAGGGGACAGATGTACAGATTCCTCCCCACACCCCACTGTGCCAGCCTTGGTAACTTTCATTAAGCATTGTCAAGGCCCAAAGTTGTTAGCTTATGTAGGTATTTGGAAGCTTGTTCAGGCATTATCAAGAAGCTTTTGGAGCTTATTATTAAGTAGTTTGTCCTGTCCTGGATTCTTTGGCCTTTTGTGGATCTGCACTGATTTAACCAGCAGAGAGTTTAAAGAGCATTTTCCAGATGTGCTTGCTAATTTGATAGTGAAGATAACTGACCAGGGGAGAAACCCTGTTGGAGAAGGTTGGGAATCTTAAGGAGAGAGAGAAAATAACACTATGTAAACATGCTGCTGAAAGCTGTGTTAGAATTCCTGCAGTCAGCTGGGGAGAGAGATAAAGCTGTGTTGGTTATCTAAATTTTGCTGATTTTCTAATCCTCAGATACTTCATTTTCAAAGCCTGAAGTTCTCATCAAGTAGAGTGTGGCAGGAGATGACTTTATTGTAACCTCCACATAGGTCTAAACTACAGGGAATAGTGGAAAGCCTCACAGGTGAGGCAGGGAAAAATTTCCAGAATAGCAGAATACAAATGCTCTCCATCCCTGCAGCCACACTGGGAAAGAAGTCTTAGCAAGGCTGTTGTAGCATTGTGCTCCCTGAGGAATGGGGCCAACCCTTCCATGGTTGAGGGATAATGTTAGTTCAGGGTCTCATACCTGTGTCTAGATTTTTGTTTTTCTGCCATAATTATTTATTGCCTCTACTTAACTGTTTGCAACAGGAAGGGGAAAATATTTTCTATCTGGCTGTGGAAGATATTGAAACAGACACAGAACTTCTGATTGGGTACTTGGACAGTGACATGGAAGAAGAGGAGGAGGAGGAGGAAGAAGTAACTGTTATCCAGGAAGACGAAGACAGTGGCAGTAATAAAGAAGTGCAACCAGCTGGTGAAAAAATTGCAGGTAGAGCAATATCTAAAATACCAGGGTAACTTGAGAGCTTAAAAGTGGTAATGGAGAAAGAGAACTCTGAGTGTTCTCGGTGGGGAACTGGAAGGTACCTGGGGTTAAATCTGAGTTCTTGCGTTATTTTTATCTCTTTATTTGGTTTTGAGTTGAGCTTCTTTGCCTAATAAGAGGCAGCCAGTCCTATGAATTACTGAGTGAATGAATGAACCTGGATTTCTTAAGTAGTAACCATTAGTTTTTGAACTAAAGGCAGAGTTTGTTTCACCTGACACACAGGCTTATGAATGCTGAGCTTTTGCTCTTCACAGGGGTAGTTTCCTTCTTACTTAGGTGGGAGAGAAATAAACTTTTCATAAAGCGGTTCAGCCAATCCTAAGGTAAGATGTCCACGAAAAGAAAGGTGAACTGTCTGGAATTCTCAGTGTCTTTATCAAAGATAAAGATGAATTTATGAATGACTAATTGCGTTGAGGTTCTAATTGAGTTGAAGGCCTAATTTGGGCCAACAGTCTAAGTCACACCCATCTTAATACTTTGCATCCATTTTCAGTAATGCTGACAGTAATCCATTTAAGATAGGCTGTCTATAATCCTTTCAGAGACATTGTATTCTGTGAGTTTCATGCCACCATTTTGCATAATCTGTTTCTGGCAGAGAGTCTCTCTTAATGTAACCAAAAAGCCTGGGAACTCTTCCTTTACATTGGTTTTGCCTCCAATCATGCAGATCCCCTCACCTGTAAACAGGACCATGCATGCCCAAACTGTGAATCCAGTTTTGCCAGCCAGGAGATCCTAGCTGAGCATCTGCAGACTTTGCACCAAAAGCCCAGCGAGGAAAAGGAATTTAAGTGCCGAAATTGTGGAAAGAAATTCCCTGTTAAACAAGCTCTGCAAAGACAGTGAGTAGAAACCAGGATCATTTAAGTCAATTTCATTCAATCATTTATTCTGTTGATCTAATAACAGTCTGAGCTTTTAATTCTTAAACATCTGTATTTGTACCCTTACCCTTTTCTTTAATGTTTTAATGTGTTAATTTCTTAGGTTTGTTGTAGACTTCAATGGGAATTTCAAAAACAGTGACAATTTTTTATGTGTTGCAGTCATGCACTGTAGACGGACCAGAGCAGCAGTTTGGTGCAGCATTACTGATCTCCATCAGTGGCATTTTTAGTAGTTTAGGAGGTGTAATTTTCAAACTGTAAATGTTGGTACAGAACCACAGTAAGATTTAGGAAAAAAAAAAGAAAGCCAGTGTTTTGTGATTGCTTCATTAAATATTTGGATGCTGGAAAAAGAAATAGAAACATGAAAGATGTGAGATTTAAGAACACATCTTTATTGTCCTTGAGAGTTTAAATAGGCAGTTTTGTCACTAAAGTCATATCTTGGAATTATGCTTTTATACAGAAATGTAACTGTTTTTGTCTTTCGTTGTTTATACAGGTATTTTGTTAAAATTAGGTATATTACTTTTTATCATACATTTAATTACACATTACAAATTGTTCACTTCCTTTTCCTAAAGCTATATATATAGTTTTTAGCTACTGCAAGCCTCTGTAAGTTGTGGAATGTTGCCCTTACTTTGTTTTTTCCTTTACTTGTCTCCTAGTGTCCTTCAGTGCACAGAGAATATCAGCCCAGGAGACTCCTCAAGAAGTTTCCAGTGCTCTGTTTGCAATACTCCCTTCAGCTCGGAATCGAGGTTTTGTGTCCGAGTTACAGGACTGCTGTCATGTCCTTGCTGGCCTCCCTTTGCATGTTAGCTTTCCAAAAGCTTGGTAGTGTTTGGGAATCCTAACAGGGCAAGGACTCAAATGCTTTCATTCTTCTCTGCTGTAAGTAATGCATGAGGTGGCCTTGGAACTCTGCAGTGCAGCATGTGTTCAGCTCCGAGTACTTACTGCAGCTCTGGTTTCTGGACATGCTGCCTGATGTGGGGTGTTTTTTCTCTCTTTGTTATTCCATGTAGTTATGAGCAGCACAAGGAGGCGTGCAGAGGGGATGCCAGGTTCATATGCAAGGCAGATAGCTGTGGGAAGAGGTTCAAGAGCAAGGATGCCCTGAAAAAGCACAAAGAAAATGTTCACAGTGGTAAGAAAAAGTTAATGTTTCTTCAGAAAAAAGCTGTGACATTTAGGCTGTTCCTAGCCCTAAATTTGCAAATCAGAGTAAGCATTGTCTTTGGTTTCTTTTTTAATGGATTGATTTGTATTGAAAAGAAAATTAAGAAGTAACTAATTGCAAGAGTAACTATTCCTTCACCCCCAAAGAGAAATTACTGTAAACCAAATGAATCATTAGTCTTCTGCAAAAAATGTAATAGGAATCTTGGGAAGTTAAATCTAGGCAAAGAGTAAATGAATCAAAAGGTTTCAGTAGTGAGGAAAATCAACCACTGGCACAAACTGCTACAGGAAATAGTGAGTTTTTGATTTTTTGGTATTTTCAGGACACAATAGGATGTCTTTTCTTTGCCTAATCAAACAGGCTTGATAAGGGTGTTGCATAACATCCTATAGCATCTGTTGTGCAGGAAGCCAGGCCAGACCATCCACTGGTCCTCTTAGGCCTTAGTGTTTTCCTGTCTGTCCACTTTGAATCAAGAGTTTGAGTGAAAACTTCACTCTCTTCTCATGAAAGGGCAAAGTACTGCTCTCAGGTCCACAAGACAGATCTCAGTTCTGGCATTGTGCACTCTGTGTGTGTCCCCTCTCCATGTCAAAGGGAGATCATTGTGTGTGGGGACACAGCATTCCAGAGCACACAGAAAACAGTCTTCAGTTGATGGTGGCAGCACTGAGATGCTTTTTAAGATTTTCAGCCTCTTTCTGCTGCCAAACTCTTGCAGTGTAGAGAAACCCTTCTGCCATCATTCTTAAAAAAGATGATCTCATTTTTTTGGTAACTGTAGAACTTTTTTTCGTCTATGAGCACTGTTACATTTAGGCTTAGATTTGGCAGTTATGTAGTGGTATATGAATTCCACAGTTCTTCTGGATCTCTCCTGACATGATGGAGAGTGGATCCATGGAGGATATTTCTTCTCTGCTGGCACAATGAGCAGAGCTTTTATTTTACCACTTGGGCATTGTAGAAGTCACAGCTGATGTCAGTGCAGGAAGGAAAAGAATCTTCTACTGTTTAGGAACACTTCTAGAATTCCTTTCTGCCTTTTGTTACCTGGAAGCAAGGGAAGGTGGAAAGTTTTTGTGTGTGTTTCCTGTTATGCAAAGCTATGAACAGATACTCTGTCGCCTTCCTTGCTTCTGAAAGTGGCTCATCAGTGTCCTCCCAAGTTGAAGGATTATGTGTATTCCTGTATTAGGTATCTATTTGTGTGTATAAATACTTGTCATAAGTTTTATTACTTTGTACTTTCACAATCTTTTTGCTGTTCAGTGTAGTATGAGCATGTTTTATCTAAACTAGGAACTATCTTGTGTGGGCATCTTGAATTAGGATTTTGGTGGCTTTATCTTGGAATAAAATAGCTTTGTGTGTTACTAAAATGCATCTCTAAGGGTAACTAATAGATAAACTCATGTGGTCTGTGACTTTTAAAGTAGCTGTGAGAAGGGAAGGAAAATATGTCTGGTAGCTGACCTATAGATTGTTTTGTAATTTGCATTTTAGTTGAAATTTGAATTCATGATCTGGTGCTAATACAATGTCCCTGTTTTGTTCAGTGAAAGACCATTAATGATACATTATTCCATATAGAGGAATGCTTAATGCTTTCTAAATAAACAAAAATTAGAAAGGGTGGTTTTGACTTGAGTTTTTATCATTGCTACTCTACCTCCTGTATTGATTTCTGGATGAAATGAACTGTTCAGTTGCCAAGCGAGCTGTTCTCAGTTGTGAATTGTGCTCTTCATGTGGGATTGGTGATGTATGATAACATCTATTTGAAGGGGTTTTTTTTTTATTGTTCTGGTTTTCTTAATTTACATTCCACCAGTAACTGGTTTGTTGGACACCCACAGAGAACTCCTAATAGGGAGCACTTTGAAGATAGGATACAAATGTAAAAATCTTATGTCAGTCAAATGACCTGTGAAAAGTCACAGGCTCAGTGGAAATATTTAGGTTCTTTCTTAGCACTTCCTCTTTAAGATGTGGTGGTGTTTTGTTTCTGTTTCAGGAAATTCTAGGAAGAAGCTGATGTGTTCAGTGTGCAATAAGAAATGTTCCTCAGCAGCAAATCTGCAGGAGCATCGAAAGGTCAGTAAGATGAAGGGTGACTCACAGCAGGCACTGACTTCCCTGAGATGTGAGGCTGTGCTGCTTAGGTCACTTGAAAGCTGCTGTAATGCAAGCCTTTGGGTGATCTCTTTCATGGTTACAAAGCCAACGTGTTTTAGTGTGGGTATTTATTTTTGTAATCACCCTTGCTTAAACCAAATGTCTTCCTAAAGTTTTCATGTATCTCTTACCAAACTGCCAATATGTTTGTGCACTCCAGCATTAAGTCAGAGTTGCCTGCTGTTCTTCAGCATTCCTAAACACGAAGCTAAATCTGAAGTGTGTTATGTAATCACAGCATACATACAGACCACAAAATAGGTTCATGAGCCTTCAGTTTTTGTACAAAACACAACAATTTTCTTACTGCTTTTTCACATACCACTTAAAGGAATTCTTTCTGTTGTAGTTATGCAGTTGTAAAAAAAAGTTCTTCCTCAATCCCAAATTTTTAATGTTTTCTTGTTTATGCACATAATATTTTATAACCAGAACAGGAGGGGTTAACAGTTGGAAAAGCATCTATTGGAAATAAGGGTGTTCATGTAGAAATACAGATGGACCATGAATATGAGATTCTGAATCCATTATACCCAAAGGAAGTCCCTGCAAGATTAATTTGATAAATCACTAAAACCCAGGAGAATCTGTTTTTGCAGAAAGCTGTATTGTACTGTTTATCAGATTAGCTGTAAGTCTTTAATAATGCCTTGGTTATAACCTGAATCCGTTGAGGATATAAGTGATATCAATTAAAATATGTTGTTGCAAAGGAAATGGTGGGCCCCCTCCTTTTTAATTTGTTTTTCTCCTTGCTTGTGTTAGTATGCCCTGCATTTCTTGTCTAATAGGGCTGTACTTTGTTATCGTGGTGTGCCATGTCATTACAAGTTTTTCACATTGGCACAGGTTTTACACATCAGGCCTTGAAAATGCCAAATATCCTGGTTAGTGTGCCCATTTCATTAAATGTTCATTTCAGTAGTTGTAATTTTATGCAGGCACTGTGACACACTAACAAGCTTCTCAAATATCACTCATCATGTCAGTTGAGCACTTACCTTAAGAATCACCATGAGCATTTTGTGCATAAAACTTTGTTTACTCTTCTTAACTGGCTTTTCTTTTTAAATATTCAGAAAATGGGTATTCCAGATTTACACACTCATATCACAAAAGGAGATTGCACACAGTAGTACTCATGCTGTTTGATTGCTGGAATTAATTTCTTTTTGTAGGAAATAGGTCAGGATCATCAGCATTGTCAAAAATATTTGTACAGGCAATGAAAACAGTAAGAAAATAGGTGGAACCAGGAGAAAAAGATAAATTTTTTCCCCCACCCATTTGAATGTAAAAAAATAAAAGTAGAGAATAAAAAGGTAAAGTATAACAGAAAATAAGCCCAAACAACAGAAAGAGAAGTCTGACAAACAGAGAAGGGAGGTAAAGAGGGTGGCTTTAGGGAGACAGACATATGTTTACTTTCTGAAGACATGGGCCTTCAGATCTGTAGCTTTCATGTCATCTTTGATTTAAACTCATTTTTAGCTTTGTGTGTCTTGTGCACTTCTTGTGCCTTTACTGTCTAAAGATAAGCCCTTCCTTAGCCATGCACAGTTAAACCTTGCTGTCATCATCCAGACTGCTGCTTGTACCATGCTCATTTTTGGTGACATGCCTTGGTTGGTTGGGGTTTTTAAAATTTTTATCTCAGTAAATTCAAGGAAATGTAAGGCTGTGTATATCCATCAGTTCTTTTTTGTCTTATCCTCCAGCTGTACTGTTACTACCTTTTATCTTAGATTTATAGGAGTCCATGATTTGGGCTGCTAAGTGGTGCAATAATGTAAAAAAATTAAATTCCCAGGAACACAATTCAAGAAATGCTGTGCAGGACCCTACAGAGGACAGGGTAATAGAATGAAAAAGTTCACTGGAAGATTTCCTTTCTGCAAGTTTGTGATGTCTCCTGGTAGAGCAAACAAAACACCATTTGAACTGGATTCTGATACTGAGTTCTGGAGTTTGAGTTAAATGCAAAGTTAAATCAATTAAAGGTGATAATTGTGAGGAGGCAAGCAAGGGGATGGTTAATCTTCACTGATGCAGTTTCCTGCTAAATGATTCCTTTTAATGTAAGCATCCCATGTTTTGGATTTGCTCGCAGGAGCTTAAAATTTCAAAGTGAGCAGGTGCATGTGAGTAGCACAGGCTGCCAGACCTCTGCACTGGTGCTCCACTGTTCTGTAGTGGAAAGGGAAGAAACATTCCAACCAGTCCCAGGGCTGCTGATTTCTTTTCCCCATCAGAGTTGATAGTGCTGCACTTGCAGTGTTTGTAGGTAGCCTCTCTGTACAGCTTCTGACTCTTACTGTAAGCATGTGTTTTCCTGCTAAAGCAGCTCATTATTCTTTTAAGAAAGAAGATTAAGGACACCTTCAAGTGTAGGGCAGAAAGGCTTTTTTGACTTTGGAAATGCAGGTTTTCTGGGTCACTGGTAGGACCTGTATGTGCTGGTGCCTCTCTGGATTTCTTACCAGATTTCTTACATGAATCTGTGCAGTTCCATTCGGCTGTAGTTCTGTCTGCTGGAGACAAGGGGCCAAAACAAGGTAGATCTGACTTTGGTCAGAGTTTGACAGTGTGTATAAAAACCCTTGCTTCTTTTAGGACTTTTTAAACTTTGTAGAGCTGGACTTCCTGCAGAGTTGTGAGCAGAGTCACACTTAAAAATCCTCTCTGCTTTTTGACCCCTGGCCCCCTTTTTTTACCTGCCAGTGGCAAGCATCTTTTTGGGGTTAATTTCTGACCTCTTTGTTCAAAACTGACCAGTGTTTTGTTCTACTGGGCAATCTTTATTTTTTATTTACCAGAAGTTGCTCTCAGCTGCCTCCTGTTTTTCCAGCATTTAGTCCTAGGTGCCATTATGTGCTGTGATGCTGAAAATTCTGCATTTGTACTTTGAGACAATGCTGCCCCTCCACTGTCTGGCTTCTAAAAGCTTTTAAGAGAAACAATCCTGCAAGAGTTTGATAGTACTTGTTTTTTAAAACCCTGCCAGAAGCTACGAAGTGGTTTGTTTGTAATTTTTACATGTGTCTTATTGACTAGAGGAAAATGTTCTGAGATGTTATTCTGCATTTGGTTTTTTAATACTTTCCTAACAATGTTATTTTAAATGGATCCGGTAGTTAGAAACACAGGTTACAGAAACTTGCAGCATAGTTGTAATGATAATTTTTTGTTTGCAGTTATGAATTTTTGTCTTTTGGAAGATGATGTTTTTCAGCGAGAGACAAGCAAGGGGGGAATCACAGAATATTAATGAGTATTTGTGGGCTGACTTTTTTAGTGGATTTTAGAGAAATCACAGCAACAAGCTTGGAAAAAGCAATTTCTTTTTAAGCGTCCTGAGTTGTAACACTTCTCCGTTTCTAAAGGGAACATTTGCAGCTTCCCAGGAGAAGAATGTAAATATGAGAAAGATGTTTTGGTAAGATAATTCCTAGAGCAATGAAAAAGCTTTATCTTTGTTTGTTTTCATATATTGTGGGACACTCTGCTGTTCAGGGACAGACACAGAGGGACAGTCTCTCAGAGCAGCTGCTTGCCAGAGAGAGAAAAAAACTTTCTTGCTTTTTGCTTTTCTGCACTTTGCTAAATATACTTGCATGAAATGAAATAATATAATAAGCCTTCTGAATTCCAAATCTATGAACATGGAGTCTTCTTGTGTATCAGGCCCTAACATTAGGGCTTCACCATTCCCCCAAGTATTAGTATAGCTACTGGCTAATACATAGCTACATTCTAGTAGGGAATTTCTGTATATGTAAGAGGTATGGTCTAGGTTCAGACACACATTTAATTATCATAAACCACTCATTTTGCAGGTCCATGAGGTCTTTGAGTGCCAAGAATGTGACAAGAAATTCATTTCGGCGAACCAGCTGAAACGCCATATGATAACTCATTCAGGTAATGTACAGAAATGACACAGAGCTGCATGTGTGTGGATATGTATTTAATACATATTGAATTTTACCTGAATTAGTTTCTTATGGAAGGCTTGAGGAAATCTGTATTGTCCTGAGCTGGGCAAGGCAATCTCAGGTTGCAAGGAAACTATCTAAGCCAGCCTTTCCAAGCCTTCCAAAAATCCAAGTGAAGTCGTGTAGTCTTCTTCCTACTGCTGCTTTGTCAAGCTGTTTTGTTGTGCTAGCTGGGGTAGATGAGGTCAGCAAGTTGGGATGGGGTAGACGATTTCTACATGGCTTAGAGAGGAGGTGAATAACCAGTGGTTGAGGTTTTATGCTGAGGGGAACAGGCTGGGAGCTGGGGTGTACTGTCAGTGATCTGTGATACACACTGAGTGCTTTCCTGTTTATCCGTGTATGTGTTAGTGGGCTCCTTCTGGTCAGAGGAGAGCAGCTCGTGGTCCTCCCCATCCACAGACCACCCACAAAAGCTCCCTTGTGCCGTCCTCTGCCAGCACAAGGTCACTGTGAGTAGGGAATGTCCCATCTGGAGGTTTGGCAGTGTGGCACAAGTTGGCTCTGCCAGGATTTCTGGTCACTGCAATCCAGCGTTTTCTGTGTCCTTCACCAGTGATTAGAAACATCAAGCAACACATTGGGAACACAAACATTGTTCTGTCAAATGCATTAGCATTTAAACAAATGCAGGTTTTACAGCTGCACAGGCTTACAGTTGAACTATTTTCTTGGTATCAGTCCACAGCAAATGCTCATTCCTTGTAATGTAATCTGTATCTCAGAGGCTCCTGGCTTTCTTTTGACACTTTTGGATGAGCATTAGTGCAGTTAAGTTGCAGTCACCAGTTGAAGCATAAAGGCTTTTTGCATAGGAACTTTCGGTTTTGGAAGCTAATATGTATATTGTTAATTAAGTTTTAAAACATTTAAACTGTCATGCCCTCTTTAACATTTGTAATCTGGAAACACAGTTCTCCTCTTTGAAGTCATTCTCTTTTGATTTAAGCTAATTAATCAGAGTTCAGTTTTAGCAATGAATATCGCAAAGAATGTGCCAATTTCTTGAGATACACCATGGCTCATCTTTTGTGAAGTGACTTAACTGTCTAACATAAAGGGCATTAGATGTCTTTCTAATTGGTTTAATCTTAATTGGGTTGACTTCATTGCAGAAATCTCTCTGAGGAGATGACTGTCTCTGCCTTTCATCTTCTCCCCCTGTAGAAACAGGAGATTAAATGTCCCCCACTCATTTTCTACAGAAAAACGCCCCTACACCTGCGAGGTTTGCAATAAGTCCTTCAAACGACTTGATCAAGTGACTGCACACAAAATAATACACAGTGAAGATAAACCTTATAAATGCAAGCTTTGTGGAAAGGGATTTGCCCACAGAAATGTTTACAAGAATCACAAGAAGGTAAAGCACTCTGCTGTTGTTGTTTACAGGTCTGCCAGCCTCAGATTTGCAGATTTTTTTTTTCTTTTAAGTGGTTCATCGTTAAGCTCTGCCATGCTTATAAACATGGGATTAAAGTATTGGAGAATGTAGTTTTAGTGTTCTTTGTTATATTCAAAATCTCAAAAGGCTGAATCAATTCTAGTAAACAAAAAAGTTAAATAAGCAGAAGTAAAGCACAGTTGCTCCGTTAAAAGCATCAAATCAATCCCATTTTGACTTTTTTGTTTCTTTTTTATTTTTTGCTTTGCTTTGGTGGTGCTTTATTGGTTTTTTTTTTAAATACTAGGTTACTGAGTTAATGTTACTGATTAGGAAATGTCTTCAAATACTTTTTTTTTAAGGTAGTTTTATTCAATTACACTATGTGTAGTCCTCTTGCAGTCATCGTTGGCCATAGCAGCAGATACTTCTAGATTTGAACTTGCTGCAGTGTTCACATATTAAAACAATCAGAAGAAACATTACCTGAAAACTAGGCTCACAAAGGGATGTTCTGCCTCTGTTGATGGAAGCTCAAATCTGCTTGGCCTAATTTCCATAATGCCTGTCATTAGTTTTAACCTGGGCTTACATTTCTGATGGCAAGGCTCTATCCAGAACTGCTCTTTCAGGATTACAAGGCTGTGAAAAAAACCCAAGAAATAAACCCCAACCCTGATACAGCCATACCTCCAAGTCTTTCACAGTGTGGCTCATGTTATATTCCATCTGGGAATTTGGCACAGGATCTTTGCACCATCTCTTGCACTTGCAGCCATAAATCATGTAAGAGCAATAATAATGCCTCTCACAGGATGAAATGGTGATGACTGTCTAAACCAAGAAAGCATGCAGCAGCCTGCTGAAGGACAAGATTAGCTCCCCTCCATTATATTTTATGTTTTAGATTTACAGAAAAATGGACAGAACCTTGCAGATTGAGAAAAATGTATGAAATGTTATCTAGTAAGGTAGCTCTGTATTTTAAATCTATACTTTTTACGTGTTTCCTGGTGTTAACTTGCCATTGATGACTGGTAGGGAGTTTGGGTTGGAAATGGACTTGAGGATTAAGTCTGAAGGAGTAAACCCTTTGACCCAGTTCTGTGTTTAAAGCAGCAGCACCACTAGCATAAACAAGGATTAGAGCCTCCACTAAATGGGAAAAATATTAAAATTTAGACAGTTTTAGTGAATTTTGACAGGATTCCTTAAGGCATGTTGGAATGCTGGTTTCCTGGACCTGTTTGCACCTAGTACTGGCTGTAAATCCACTCTCTTCTATATTGAGAGAAACTTATGTTTGCATAAAGATTATCCAAACAGCTGTGACTCTTCACCCATCCACATGTAGGTGTCTAAATTTACTTGCTGAGTGAAGAAGTGAATAGGAGAGACAGGAGACTGACATGGATAGCCTGAATTGCTTTTCTAGACATGCCTCTTTCCATTGAGGAAACACCAGGAGATGTAGCAGACCAGCAGAGGGGAGTCTGGATGTGTGATACACAAGTCAAGGATGTGGTGGTTTGGGATGCCAGAATAGTTTTGAGTGCCATGATTTTGGGAAGGCTATGCCTAGGGAAAGAGGATAGTGGTTCTCTTGCTTGTTCACAGGAATGTTGTTCCAGGAGCAGTGTAAATGTAAAACTTTATTGTGTATCCTACTCCTATGTATTTCTTCAGCTTGGGTTTTTTAATGATTTTTAGATGTGTGTTTCATGTAAGATGTCCTCCTAGGTTTATTTTCTTTCGAAGGAAGAGAAGTTGAACTCTGAATAATTTCAGGGTGCTTTTTGGAGTTTCAGGATTAGGTTAGTGAGGTAGTAGCAGGGAACATGGATACCTGCAGTAGGAATGATGAGTATAGGAGTTAAAAACACTTAAATGAACAGCATTTAACAGAAAATATGCCTTTAAGTTTGGTAGCAATATGCTTAAAACACCTTTGGATTTTATATTTATTTTATATATATTTAAGAGAATACAGATACATTTTGTGCCTTTGAATTCTTGGTTTGTGTTTTAAATGCAAACTTGTTGCTGTTGTTTCTGTAATTTCCTGTATGGCATTTTTTTAACCTGATTTCATGTTGGAAGTCTCAGAATAAAAATGGCTCCCACAACATGTGTTTTTAAACATCTTTCAGATGTGGGTGTATGATGGGTCATTTCAAAAGTGTAGAAGGAGATTAGTTCCTCACATTTCACAGGATTTCACTGAGAGATACAGTGGAGTTGCCAAGAGTATATCTGCTCTGTTCAGTGGAGCATTGGGATGTGAATCTTAACTTAGCACTTGTTATGTTCTTAGAACTGCAGATCTGAGGCAGGAACTGTGGTACCTCTCTGATCTGCTGCTCCTGCAAACAGGTGCTGCACTGCTCTGTGTAGTGCACGTGCAAGCTGGCTTTGCCACTTGCTTGGAGATGTCAAGGCTAGAAAGTGTTCTGGGATATGGAACCAGCCTAGATGTTCTCCATGAGAACTCAGACTGTGACTGAATGATCATGTGAAGAATACGGTTCCATTTCTGTGACAAGGCAAGAGGATAGTATCTGAAATGAAGAGGCAAATGTAGCAAAAGGGATTGTGCTAAAGATAAAAGTAATCACCTTTCATGTGGGGTAGATTGGGTGAGGCTGCATGATCTGAGCCATGTAAGGCAGATTACTTCCCTACAGGAGATATATCTGCTCTGTCTGCTCCTTTGTTGCTATATGTACAGAGGATGAGTTCAGAGAACAAAGTATGAGGACATGACAGCTGAAATAGGTCATCAGACACAGGATTTTAAGGGGTTTATGGCTAATCCAGGGTTGTTTGGTCCTGGGGAGCATAATGATTTGAAGCAACTGTATTCCATCAGTTTATCTGTTGGGAATAAGTAGCCTTGGGCTGGGCTTAAGCCTCTGCAGATGCTGTGGTAGGAAAGGCTGCCATGAAATGCTCCATAAGAGCCCAGCCTCAGTTGCTGGCAGATTATCTGTGTACACTTGCATGTGGGTATGCCTGGTTAGGTGACTTGCTTTGTAGGGAAGTTAAGACATGCAGATGAATCAGTGTATTTTGATCAAAAGATGAGGAGAGCACTAAAGGAGATGCTAAGGAGGAGTTCTGTACAAATCACTGTGCTCTTCAGAACTGTCACTCACGTGGTGAGTGTTCCAAACCAGGGCTTTCTTTAAATAAGCAGCATGAATTTTGCGCTCGTGAAAGGTGCCAGATTGACAGCTCTGGAGACTGAACCCTTCTATTTATCCACAGAACAGGTACAGCACAGACAGCAGCACTGCGAGCTTCCCCACAGTGTCTCGTCAATGTGTCCCAACCCTGTTCTGGAGGAACCCCCTGTTGAGGTGAGAAGGCAGTTCAGTCTCTTTGTGTCCTGTCAATCCTTGGCCTCACTGCCAGGGGGGCTGAGCAGGGTGTCAGCTAATGCCGAATGTGATGGGAACCTGTAGAGTCTGGGCTGGAACATGAGAGATATTCCACACCTGTGATGGTCCTCCAGCAGCCTCTTTGCTTGCAGTGACATAGGCTGAGGTGAAGGAATTGATTTTGAACCCAAGGCCTCCCCATACCATTGCAGTACACTCAGGTTTTGGTACGTTGTGTATGTGAGAGGACATTGGTGTTAAAATCAAACTGAGTTCAAGGCCCTCAGCCAATCTCTCAGTAATTATGCTCTGTCCCCACAGCCCCCTTTTTCCCCACAGTTGAAGGGGTAGAATAACAGTTGTGTGGATTCTGGATGGCAGAAATAGATTATATAAATATGTACTATGCTTATATTTGCCCTTAGTCTACCAAATGAACTCATTAGTCTACCAAATGAACTCATTTACCTAATTTTCTGCATATTATAAAACACTTACTGTCCATCCCCTTTTCCTCTGGGCACTCCAGCTTCTAATAAGGTCCTTGTGAGCTAATAAAGTATTTGAATTCTGATGCTTTAAAAACCTGCTCTCCTTTGCAAAAATAGTAGGAAATTGGGTGGATAGTAAGTAAATCAGTACAACTTATTATCTACAGTGGGACAGCTGTTAGTAACACTAGGAAACAGGGAAAGTGCTTTGAAATTTATAGAACTAAAATAAAGCTGCATGTTTCCCAAGCTCCAGAAAAGAAATTTGCTTCAACAGCTCTGTGGTCTGGGAGATTCATCCAATCTTAGCCTTTTATTTTACAGCTTTGAAGCTGTTTTTCAGCTGCGATGAATTTTTCTACAGCCAACAAAAACCTCGGTACTGTTGCTTCCATGGCTTTGTTTTTTTTCTGGTGTTTTTTGTTTTTGGTATTTTTTTAAATAAAAGAAGCTATATATAAAAGTAGTCTCATGATTTGAAGAATTTTCTCTGCTAAATTTTAGGTAATGTCTTCAAAATCAGGTTGGTTTTACCTTAAAGCTTAACTGAGAAAAAAGGGGTTGTTGTGTGTTCAGTTTTAAAGCATTTATTCTTATTAATAAGTATCCCAGGCCAGTGTTAGTGCAGCTGAAGCAATGCAGCTGAGCTTGTAGTTTTTTTCCCTGGTTATTCTGTACTTCTGTTTGTGTTTACATGCACACCTCATGTGACACTTGTAAGGAGGGGGAGCCACAGTTACTCAGTAGTTGCTCTGCTGGCTTTCAGAATCCTGGATAATGGCAGAATGATTATTTTAATTCTTCATCCCCTGATGTTTCCAATTGTGATATCCCCTCCTGAGTCCAGTCTAGAAAATTAGTTGTAGTCACTGCAATGACAACTAATTGATTTCCATGAGCCTTTCCTCTGATGTGTTCTCTTTCATACACAGACCCATTCTGAAGAGAGACCGTTCCAGTGTGAGGAATGCAAAGCCTTGTTCCGAACCCCTTTCTCTCTACAAAGACATCTGTTAATCCACAACAGTAAGTGCAAAGTCAGGGAGGAAAAGCAGCTTCCTGTTTTCTCACATTGGGCTGAGAAAAACAAACATGTGGCACCTTGTTCCAATATACAACCTGCTGTGTTAAATTGGTATTAAGATTCAACTCTTTGTGCAGGGAGTTAAAAAAATCAGAGCCAAATTCAAACCTTGCCTTCAGATGCACTTAAATGTGAATCCAAATACACTGTAGAAAATCCAGCCATGGTTTGAGGTCTGATGGCAGGAGGTTTATTTCTGCATTAAGTGTGATAGTGTTACCTCCATTTTAAGAAAGGACAAATGGAAAGAGAGATAAATTGGTGACTTGCTCAGCTTTTGTAGGTAATCCAGTTTAGAGCTTGACACTGAGATTGTCTCTCCTGTGCCAGCACAGGCTCATATTTGCTGCTTCTGGCATAGAACTAGAGCTGCTCAGAGAAATGCTGTAGCCATTTTCTCTCACGAGTAACTTTTCTTGGCATTCTCTCCCTTTTTTTTTAGTTGACTGTGTTAAGATTTCTTTCTGGTGAGATTTTCTCCATCTTTAATATTTGCAGAGCCCATTACCATTCAGCCCTTTGAACATCAGCAACTTAGATTTTAGAGAACACTCATGGTGTAAAATCCTTGTAGCTCAGAAGACAGTGCTTTGATTTGGGAATATTCACACTGGCATAACTAAGAAAACCATGACTCTTGCCTATTATAAATCTGCATAAGAGTGTTTCTGTTAGATGAGTTATTGGATTGGCATGTTTAGTCTGCTCTTTTACAATTATCCTTCAGAGCTTCTGCAAATTTTCTAAAGCATTGGATGTTGTAATTTTTTTTCCCAATGTTAAATGTTAAAAATGATGAGGGAAAAAGTTAAAAACCTGTTCAGTAATGTGTATTCTAATGAACAGGGATTTGCAGAATATCCAAAATCCATAATTCACAATATGCAGAGTTGTAGGTTTGCTGAAGGTCTCTCTAAAAACATACACTTCGATTTTTTTTTTTCAAAGAGGATGTCCTGTTTTTTTCTCTTTGTTAGGTGAGAGGACGTTTAAGTGTGATCACTGTGATGCCACTTTCAAAAGAAAGGACACACTGAATGTTCATATTCAAGTTGTACATGATGGACATAAGAAATACAAGTGTGACCTGTGTGACAAAGCTTTTGTGACACCCTCAGTCCTGAAGAGCCATAAGAAAGTGAGTAGAATCAACTGTTTTGTTTTTGTGTTTGTGATTGTTTCTTGTGTGCTCTTAAGGTAATGATCCAATATAGAATCCCCAGCTGCTTCTGCATTTCTGGCTTTTCAGTAGAAAGCTTACCCTGAAATGCTCGTTTCAGTGCTGGGGTTATTGGTGGCAAGCACAATCTACAGCAGGTGCTGCTTGTGTTTAAATACAGAGTTCCAGCATCAGGTGTGTGGCAGGATGGGACCTGGCTGCACTGCTCTTACCACACTCCTTTCCACCAGTCTCTGCAATGGAATTGGGGTAAACTTTTAGGAGGAAGCTTGCTCACAGTTTGGCCTGAGGTAAGGTTGATGTTACAGGGAAAAAACGTAAAGAAAATAATTGAATTGAGAGCAAATCAGCTGAGAAAAGTCATGTTGGGTGTTGCCACCTAATTCAGATTGTGAGAATTTGTTTATAAGTACCATGCATGCATTGCTTGCTATGTAGTATGTGCTTCGTGTATGTGTGTAAAACTGGAATTGCTTTTGCTTTGTGCTACTGTCAGACTAGGACTGGCTGTGTTCACGAGCCTTGTAGTTGTAATGTATTGCTCCCAGAAATCCCTTTGGTATTTGGGTGTTTGGAATGAATTAATAGCTGTCTGTCTGGTATATCCCAGTATTGCTGTTACAGATACAAATGATTTCCAAATAACTGTATCCTAATCAAGAGAAGTTTAACATTGATATGTTTAATGTCGGGGAATAAAAACAGTGCAAGTCCATCCAGTATTGAAATGAGATCTCATTTACTCTTGTTTCAGCTACAGCATAAAATGTACTACGTGAGATAGGTTTTTTATGATGTAATGAAGAATTTTTTGTCATTTCAGTGTCTTTCATAAAAATAAGAATTAATTTTCCTATCTGAAGAGAGTCATGTGCTAGCTCAAAACCAAAATAGTCACGTGTACGTATAATTGAATATGTTATCTTTGGTGTCTCATTTAAATTAACACTCTCAAATGAAGCAATCAGAAATTCTTCACTAAAAGAACAGCCCTTTCTTATACACAGTTATAAGGAAAAGGAATTCAGTAGACTGATAAATCTTCAGTTCAGACTTGGGTGTTGAAAGTAGAGTGTGAAAAATGATGGCAACCTTGTGGGTAATTGATTTCAGGGTGATCTTGCTGTTGACCATACAGGTTGGATGGGAGAATTTGTGATTTCTTTTTTTTCATTTTGAAATAATTCTTTTATATAAGCAAGACCTTCTAGCCCTAAAAGCTTGATTTCAAAAGACAGGCTCAGTGGTTTAGTGCTGGTGCTAGTTACAGTGTTCTTTTCATGATCAATTCTTTAACACCTAGAGCTAATTAGAATCTTTGCCTGGTGTGATGGTAAAATACATAATAGAGGTAATAGCAGTCATTGTCAATACAATTAAATACTCCAGATTTCACTTTTTTATTTGATGCTGAACAGTCATTCTTGTCTTTCCCCACCTCATGTAGACTCACACAGGAGAAAAAGAGAAGATTTGCCCATATTGTGGACAGAAGTTTGCAAGCAATGGAACACTGAGAGTTCACATCCGAAGCCATACAGGTATGTATTAAAATGAACAGAGAAGACTTTCTAAATATGTTACAAGCTATCTCTATGTCCACAATTTATCTACCTACAAACAGGCAAATTTACAGATAGGCCTAACACAGCATCTTTGTCAGACATTTGACCTGCTCAGTGTGTAAAAGCTGTTGCCAGGTTTCATTTTGCATGTACACACTGTCATTAACATAAGTGGCATCAGGCAGCTGACAGAGGTTTCTTTGTGATAATTTGTTTCCCACATAAAATGGTGTAGATTTGCCTTTGGCATCAGAGCATGAGTTAATAAATAGCCTTGTTTTGACATTTTCTTCACTCTGCATAACCAAGTTTGGTGTGCAGGGAGATGGCAGTAATTTCTGAGTGCTGCTGATGTTACCCATCAGTCTGCACAGAGCAGAAAGCCTCTGTTTTTCAAGCTTATAGTGCAGGTGGCTCTTGGGAAAATGCTCTGGAGATGGCCAAGTAAAAATGCTTTTCACACATGTGTAACTTACCAGTTACATTTCAGCTCTCTCAAGCAGGCTTTCCTAAATTTAGCTGTTGGGCTAAGGTGAGTTTCATGAAACCACACACCAGGGACCTTTACCTTTGAGTGTAGAGCCCTGCAAAATTTGTAACCTCTGTTTTAGGAGACTGTGACATTTTGAACTTCATTGAAGCAGAAGGATGCTGAAGATTTCTAGTACCTTTGTAAATAAAATGCAGGGGAAGAAATTGCCTTGCCAGGAGATGATGCAGGTTGGAATTACAGCAATATGGACTGTAGAAACAGTTTATGAATGAATAATGCTGCAAGGGGGAAACTTCTTTTTACCCAAGAAGCTAGAAGCAGTCATTTTATAGTTACTAACTCAGGAAAAATGCCGTGATAAATTTATTTATAATTACCTGTGATAAATACACTGATCCTTTCCTTTTCCAGTCTTGCTGCTATTACAGTGTCAATTACATTTTTGGTGGTTTGNTGTGAGAATTAACCAAAACAGGTTTTCATGGGTTTTTTTGTCACTCTGTTATGGTTCCTGGCCATTTCTTGATTATCCTGATGAAGAATGGGGTGAAGTTGCTGCTAAGTTGTGACTTGTGGTTTAAAAATAATATTTTTAAGCTACTTGGCAAAATGCCTTATGTCAGGTTTGAGTGAGTTGGATTAATGTTTTAATTCTGGAGAGATAGTTTTGTTTGGTGCTATACCTGAAGGCTTCAGNAAATAGTGGAGCCACTTACTTTAAACTTACTTTATTTAGAGATGAATGCTTGGTTTCTAAATGTTGCAGTGACTAATACTTCATGTTGTGGTAGCTGTTAAACTCTTTGGATTTGAATTAATAATTTCTAAACTCTGCCACCCTTTTTTGCTTCAGTCAGACTTCAGAGTATCGCTTTTCATTGTGAGCTAGAAGTGAAACAAGCAGCCACTCT
>VZTN01004344.1:2047-15419 GCA_013400515.1 Erpornis zantholeuca | reverse complement strand
CTTTCTTTCTTTCTTTCTTTCTTTCTTTCTTTCTTTCTTTCTTTCTTTCTTTCTTTCTTTCTTTCTTTCTTTCTTTCTTTCTTTCTTTCTTTCTTTCCCTCTTTCTTTCTTTCCCTCTTTCTTTCTTTCCCTCTTTCTTTCTTTCTTTCTTTCCCTCTTTCTTTCTTTCTTTCCCTCTTTTCTTTCCCTTTCTCCCCTTCTCCCTCTCTTTCTCTCTCTTTCTTCCCTTCTCTCTCTTTTTCTCTTGCCTTGCTTTGCCTTTCCCATTTTTCCCCACAGTTGTGTTTTCATACACAGTGGTGTAAAAAATTCAGAAAACTTCTGTGAGTTAAAGGAAGTCTTGTACAAGGATGGCCCCAATGACATCTTTCTTGCTGGAAAATGTTCAAATGGAGCAAAGGCAAAAAATGTCAAGGTTGTGAATTTATTGCTGTCACTGTTTTCATCTCTCCCTCATACAATGGTGCATTTTGCCCAGGTTCTCACTACTCTGAAAATCACTATTGTTATAGTTGCTTGATTGCTTATAGAGAAAAAGAAGATGACAGCCTGTTAGACGTTACTAAGGATCTTTTTCTGAAAAAGACTTCCTAAATGATACAGTAAAAAGTAACTGGTGTGGTTAGAGAATGATGAAGAAAGTACGTTTCAGCCACACGCTATGCCTTGTTTTAGTTCTTAATAGGTTGTGTAGGACATGACTAAGTTTTTCAAATTCTTCATCAGACTGGCGATAACATTCTAGCAAACCTATGTGCACCTGAAGAAAAACAGTGAAGTCAATGCAGGTAAGCTGAGGATTACCTGTTGTCATATACAATTTACAAGGAATTTCCTTAGAGGATGAATGCCAGAGCCAACTAAGTGGCATTATTGTTACACAGGAATGTGACAAGAAGGTTATTTCAGATGTAATTGCTAATGACCAATCAATGTGATATTTGTGGCAATGTACACGACCAAAGGGTTCTGCAGTAAGAAGTGAGCTGATTGTGCTAAACCCTATCTGGCAGCTTTTTATGACAGATCATAGTATGACCATGCTTCAAGAAATAGAGTGTGTCCAGAAAGAGAAAGTTTTTTGAAAGAAGTTTTAGTTGTTTGGTCATTTTTTTCTTTCATTTGTTCTTGGACAGATTTACTCTAGAGGAAAAAGTGCAATTATACAGTGCTATCACAGGTTATTAACTCTAAATAAAACTTCTCATTTATCTAGGTTTACATGGCTTTCAATTTCTGCAACACATTTATCACAATCTTATCATGAATTGCTGGCAAGCATGGGGAAGTTGATAGTGGAAAAGTCCTTCAAATGCAGAAAAGCTTCCCAGTGAGGTCAAGTCAGTCATAAGTGCCTTGGTGCAGAAGCAGTTGATGGTAAACACTAGCTAAATCTATAGAAGAGAAATCAATTCATTTCACTTACAAACTATATGCCTCCTGCTTTCTTTTGCATAACCACAGTAAGGGCTCAGAAGAAGGGATATCAATAAAACCATTAAGCAGTAATTTTTCTCTCTGTGATTCAACATCACTTTGTCTGAATACCTAACACATCTTTTGCAGTACTGAAGAATCCTTTCTGTGAATGTGTTTTTCCACAACTCCCTTAACTTCCTAACTTTTGAAAATGTGCAGCAAGCATAACCTGAAACCTCAAAACAATCTGTGTGCATTTATTCCACTTCTTCATGGTGACTGACCATTCCATCATGTTGCTCTGACTGCCTGGTTCTCCCTGCTGCTACACTGACCCATAAAAGGGCGTGCTTTCTGTTGCCTTACACCATTAATTAATTTTGAAAGATTATGGGCAACTCTCCCTTGTGCTTCATTTGACCTTTTGTCATAAGCTTTGACTGACGCCTTCTTCAGACAATATTTTGTATTCTCTGTGCATATGCCATGTATCAGGGTTCTGAGTAAGAACTCCTGGTTAACTGTCCAGAAAGTTAGGTAACATTAGGGGAGATTCTGCTTCTTATCATGGAGAGAAGACTAAGTTACAGACAGGATGTGAGTCTTTTCAAGAGTGAATTTGCTGGAGAAGAAGACAAACTTAATGAATTAAGTTCCTGTTATGACTGTTCCTCACTGTGGGAAGTTTGGTGGTCTTCTGTTTTCTGAAGATAGCAGTGCTGGATTCATTCTTACAGGGCAGTTTGCACTCCTATCTTCGTACCTCTTTTTGTTGTCCTCGATACATTATGGCTGTGAAAAATTTTTGATTGAGGATGAAAAAACAGCTCTGAAAGTAGCCTGGGGCTTATGTAACGGCAAACTTAAAATTATCAAAAGAACTCAAAGTCTGCACCTTCATGCAGAGAAAGATTTTTAATTCTTTTAGTCTGAGGTCTCCAAGTGACCCAAGTCCCTTGATTCTGCTTAGCATGAAGCTGTTGTGTTTTCAGTCAGGTAGAGCTTTTCAAGACTGCTGCTGTTTCAGCTGTGATGATCAAACTAGCAAGTCATGAATTTGTGTATTCATATTGTGTTACCTGAGAGCATGAGGAGCAAGCACAACATTTTAGCCAACTGTAGAGTGAATGTATTTCATGAGAAGGTCAGGATATGGACCCAGTTTATGATAAATTGAAGTATTGTCTCCAATACAGTCCAAAAGAACACCAATGTGTGCTGTGGAATAATACAAGGAGATTGACAGCAAGGCATCAAGACCTGTTGTCAAGAAAATAAACACTTCTTGTGGATATATTGCCACACAGGTGCACAGCAGTGTGCTCTGGAGTCAGGGTATACCTGGCACTACTTAAGCAGATCCAGCAGAGCATTCAAGCAGGAGAGGTGATGGTTCCACATTTTCTAATAGCTGGGATGAATAAGTAAGGACAAAAAGCAATCACTGGCTGAGATAATTTCAAATTTAGACACTTCTACATATATAATTCTGGATTTAAAACAGCTAAAAAATGTACAGTTTTCATAGCAAATCCACGAATGACTAAATTACAAATTTTGCAACAATACAGTAATTTCTCATGAGGGACTTGCACTTCGTCTCTGATAGAACAGGGATAAAAAAATCATGCACTGCTTCTATGGCTCGTCATAAATATAATGCTCAAGGGTTTGTTTTAAAGGTGATTTTTCAGACTCATTCATTGTTTAATGCATTGGGACCTAGTTAATTCCTCTTAGTTAAAAGAGTTAGGAGTTTCATGCACCTGCTGAAGGAGTTATCTTAGTATCCGTACAATGTAAAGAGACATTAAACATGGGAGATTCATCTTTTTCAGGTTTCTTGGTACAGTTTTGGAAGGGTAAAGGCATTTTTTGTGAATTGGATTCAAGCCTCCATGTCTCAGAGTGTCCTTGGAGTATATCCCATCTTTATATTAATGGATAAATGTTAAATTAAGGTGGTATGGACATAGTTACATTTTATTCTCCAAACCCTATGTTTCCTTGTGCAATATTTCAGCCTATATTATATAATTTGATTTAAGAGCAGAATCTAAGAGCCCAGTTCTTTCTCTTTGGTCTCTTTCCCTCTAGGATAAGAACTGTTAGGGCAGTGTAGTTTTGTTTGTTCATTTGTTTTGTTAAAATGCATTCAGCTTTACACTTATGTGGAAGAAGGCAGATTAAATGTGTTTTTAACTTAGACTTGAAAACACAGAAATTTGGGATGGCCTTTAGTTGTTATGGGAGTTTGTTTAACAGCTTAGGCTGCCCCTGAAAATTTTGTTTCAGGATGGTTACCGGTAGACTTATGTTTATCCACTTATTTCTTAGCATCAGACTAGCAGAAAGTCCAATGGTTTGGATACCAGTATCTCATCTATGGGTTAAAGTGCAATAAAGAAGCATTCAGCTGTAAGCCTAAAACCTTGTGTAGAGTTTATGCCTAATTTCATTCCATGTTTAAAAGTCCAATGAAAAATTAAGATGTTCTTAGAAATACAGGAAATTTCTGCTGGTTGATTTTTATCTGCTTTTAATCATACCAGTCAGTAATCAGCGTGTACATTTGGTAAGAACAATATGTAGTTTTCAAAGTTATCTGAAAGGGAAATGGCTTAGAGCATGCTCAATGGGAATACTTTCAGTCATGGCTAATCAGTCTAATCCCATGTTAGGAAATTTAGAAGACTTGAATTAGTTCAGTTCATTCCAGACTGCAAAGTTTTGTGAAAACAACAAGTGATTGGCAGCAGCTTCATGAAAAAAGATGGGGAGAATATATTACTGCACAACTTGCTCCTTGGCAAGCTAACATATAGACAGATTGATGAAAACACATTGATTGCTTAAACTTATTGTGATGAAACTGGCCAAAGGGTTCCAGCACTATGTTCAGTTCAGTAGCTTTAAAAATACAAAATAGGCCTCTTGATATAATCCTGGTTCTTACGTTATTATTTTGATCTATAATTTTTAAATGCAATGCTTGTAGTTGTCCTATTCCATTCCTGTTTGGATTTCCTTGAATCCAAACAATTGGATTAAATTACTCCTATTTTCTGCTTCAACTTTTTAGAAGGGGCACTTGGAAGCACATACTTAACAAATCTGCATTTTCCTTTCCAGGAAGGTATTTCTTGTCAATGTGGCTGATACCTGGCTAGCCTGTTGTGAAGGATCATGAAATTTAAAATGTTGTGCTAAGATTTATGCAAAGGGTTGATGCTGACACTGAACATCTATGTATAACTACTTTGTAGAATGGAATGTAATAACTCTTATGGTTTGATAACTTTTTTTTTAACTAAATGGGTAATTTAGTATGCAAGTACAAATAAAAGTGAGAAACTGGATGGGGAGATGCCTTGCAAGTCCTGTGAAAGGACATGAAAGTCCAAGTTTCCAGGTCACTGTCATATGCACTGCAACTAAGAAAAGATATATCAATTCAAAATNTCATTTCACAGCCATAATGAAAGCACAGGATACATTCAGGAACTCAATGCCTGGAAGTAATGTTTTGGCAAATCAGTCTATTACCCTGTGTGTTCTTCTCACTAACCCAGCTTATCTTGTCCTGGAATCAAAACCAGGAATGTATGGCACTAATTATATCAGAATGCTCTACCAACATTCTTATTCGTCACTCTGTGGTGCTTCTAAAAAATAACCTTGAAAACATGGTCTTTATTCAATGTGAGGCTGAATCTCATCTCTCCTAACTTTTTAAGGAAGGCACTGTCCTTAGATGCACAAATGCATCCTTTTGATGTATGGACACACGATTTTGAAGACTGTAATTCCTGATGAATTCCTTTCAAAATGTGGAACAAACTATATGCTCAACAAAATATTAAAAGTAAATAAAGGTGGCCATATTTTATTAGATCATCCTGTTGCCTTTCCATGAGTCGACTTAAAATTTTGCTTTTATATGATGTTCCAATTTAAAGAATGACAGAAATTTCACATATTTTGCAATAGATTTCTGAGATTTGTATTTGCAGTTCTTCCAGCATTAGTATAGATTAAATGTACCTGGAGCAACATCCTATGGAAGGGTCAAAATTACTTTGGAATAATTAGGGATGTGTGAGTTGATTTGTGTTTGCCATATATATCTTTATTTCAAGTCCAGAGTTCCTACAATATTCAATTATTTTTCTCTACAACTTTAAATGGAGTGCAGCATCTATTAAGTTTAATTAGTTTCCCTGGAGGCTTGCAGGATAATGGTACAGTTACTAAAGGAGAGCAGCTTCTAATTGAGGATAGCTTCCAAACAAAGATACATGTAGTTGAATACATCCACTTTCAGGGCTGAGTTAGTTCAATGAGACATTGCCTTATGTTTGGAGATGGATGTGCTGTGGGGTTAATTGACTTGAAGGGTGCCAAGTTAACTTATCTTTGAGTTTGTGTGACTCACAGTTCCAGTGAGTTAACAATTTTACCATTAACTTGCAATGGAGAAACTGAGGTACAAGTCAAAGATCTGACAGCTTGAGGTTTTTTTGAAAATGCACACCAGGCATTAAAAACCCTCCAGAGCTGCACTCAGATTCAACTACTCAATGGTTTTGAAATTAACACCTTGCCCTTTGAAATATCTGAACTACCTTCGAAATCTACTAAGCAGAATGGATCCTGAAGAGAGAATCAGTCACTTGGCGTCTTTCAGATGTGAACTGTACAAGAGGCTTTGACTTGGTCCCCATTGCTTGCAACTGCATGCAATGCTAGGTTGGAAAGTTACCCAGCTGGTAAGGATCTGAGGTGTTTTCCAGAGAGATAAATCATGGCCAGCAATGTGCCCAGGTGGCCCCGAAGACAAATGACATCCTGGTTATTATCAGCAATAGTGTGGCCAGCTAGGGAATGCCTAGGGAAGGGATTATGCCTCTGTATTCAGCACTGGTGAGGCTACACCTCAAATCCTGTGTCCAGTTTTGGGCCCCTCACTTGCTACAGGACAGACACTGAGGTGCTGGAGCATGTCCAGCAAAGGGCAAAAGGAGATGGTGAAGGTTCTAGAGTGCAAGTCCTATGAGAAGTGGGTGAGGAAGATGTGGGTATTTAGCCTGGAGGAAAGGAGGCTCAGGGGAGACCTTACAGCTCCCTAGAATTTACCTGAAAGAAGTTGTAGTCAGGTGGTGGTCAGTCTCCCACATAACAAGGGATAACACTTGTGGAAACAGTCTCAAGTTGTGCCAGGAGAGGTTTAGATTGGATATTAAGGAGAAGTTATTCACCAAAAACGATGCCAAGCGCTGTAACATTCTACCCAGGGAAGTGGTGGAGGTATTTAGAAGACAGGAAGATGAGGCACTTGGGGACATGGCTTAGTGGTGGTCTTGGCAGTGCTGGGTGAATGGCTGGATATGATGACAATAGAGGTCTTTTCCAACATTCCGTGGTTTTATGACTCTTTGACTCTATGGCTAATGTACGCTAACCTAGCAAACCTGGAAACTTCTGCTGTAATATTTTGGCACTAAGATTGTCATTGCAGCTGGTGTGTGATCTTCGGGCAGAACATAATTGCAAAGCACAATCAGCAGGGCATTCTGGAATAATAGTTGGAGAAATGTATACATGTGAATAATATGTGTGTTTTCACACTACTTTCTCTGGATCTGTTTGCTAGTACATATGTGAAGGTCTGTATGTTGACAATTTCCTTCAGGAATCTATTTCACAAAGTTGTACTGGATGATAAAGTAGTCTGCATAAAACAGTAAAGGGAAAGGATGTTGTGATGGGTGAAGAAAGAGGGTTTTACCCATTATCTTGATAATCCAACTATTCGAGAAGATATGAGAAGGAGCTCTTAGGAAGTTATCTGCTATATTTTAGATATGAATTATTGTTGTAGTATGTCACAGAGGGAAAAAGTTAAAAGAAGAAATTAAACCCCAACAATAAATAAAAGGGACTTACCTAGAATGTGTTTTATTTTCCAATAACTTTTGCTGAGAAGCATAAACCTCCTTTGAGATTCTCATTTTTCAGCACAAATTCCCACTAGACCAACAAACAATGTGTTTTTATAATTTTCAGCCTTTTCTTTTTGGGAGTTATTAATTATGCATTTTTAATTTATTTTTTTTTCTCTAGTCCCCATCTTAAGTGGTTCTGCTAGTTATTTAACATCAGTTAGTCCATATTAAAATGCCACTTTTCCTAAATATAAACTAATTTTTCTGCCTGTCATAGCAAGCAGTAAAATAAGATGAAATTAAATGCCGTCTCTTGATGGCTGCTCCTAACTATCTCATAGCCAAAATTAGATCTTGGAAAATATTTGGATCTCAAATGTTTTCATTTTTCAACACAGCTTAGATACCTAACTAACACTGATGGCTAGGGCTTTTGGCTGCAAAATGCAGAGACAGAGCCCTAGCTCCATATTTAGACATCTAAAGGAATAACCTGATTTTCAGAAACACACAGCCATTTTCAATTGGACTAAAAGACACGTGGTACTCCTGAGAAACACAAAATCCCGTCAAGTTTAAGTAAAGGTTGACTTTGACTTATTTGTACCTTGCCCCTGCTCTAAGAAGGACAGCAATGCATTTCCTCTTCTCTGAAAAGTGCACCTGAAATACCTTAGAGAAAATGATGCTTTCTGCAATATTAAACTGGCCATTTGGGGAAGGAGACTGTTCTGTGAACAAACTATTGTAAAAATGAGTCACTAAAGCTTCTTTTAAAAGCAAAAGGTACACAATAATGCAAAAATTGGATGTAGAAGGTCATAGTTCATCTAACATCACCTTTCTGGAGAAGTTTGCACTAACTGGAAAATGGGGTAGGCAACACCCATTTTCAAAAAATAATAAAGAGCCTCAGGACCCACAGGCTGCTCAGTCTCAGTTCTGTGCCCAGCAAGATCATGAATCATATCCTCCTGGCAACTATGCTTAGGCACATGAAAAATAAGGAGGTGCTCATTGATCTCTTCATCAAGAGCAAATTGTGCCTGACAAGCATGTTGGCCCTCTGTGGTGGGGTTACAGTGTTGGTGGATAAGGAAAAAGCAGTTGACACCATTTACTTGGACCTGTGCAAAGCATTTTACAATTTCCCACACAACTTCTTTATCTCTAAACTGGAGAAACATGGATTTGACACATGGATCACTTGTTGGATAAGGAATTGGCCGGATGGTCACACTCAGAGTTGTGCTCAAAGGCTCGATGTCCAAGTGGAGAGCAGTGACAAGTGGTGTCCTCAGGGGCTGGTATTGGGACTGGTGATGTTTAACAGCTTTGTTGGTGACAGGGACAGTGGGATGGAGAGCACCCTCAGCAGCTGTGCCGACCAAGCTGTGTGGTGTGGTCAGCATGCTGGGGGAAAGGGACTGGGACAGGCTTGAGAGGGGGACCTATGTGAAACTCATGAAGTTCAATGAGGTCAAGCGCAAGGTCAGGGCAGTCGCAAGCAATCCAGCGCAAGAAGCAGTTAGCATAGCTTATTTTAACATTTGCTGCTAATATCAATAAATACCCTTTAATACTTGCCAGTTCTCTTGGGGCAGATTTAAGATGTGGTATTATGCTAATGTACATAAGTAGCATCTTCTCCTTGCAAGCAAAAAAACCCCAAACCCACCGCAACCAACTTTGAAGAAATTCTTAGTAGTTTTAAAATTCCATGACTTTGGTCAAAGGACTGAGAAACCAGGTATTAAGGATTTCAGGCCTGTCAGAAGCTTCTTCCAATAAGAGGGCTTCTGTCATTCACAGTTGGGCACGTTCAAGTTTTCCTGCATTACTTACCTTCATGCTGACAGCTTGAGCGTCTCAGGGGACTGTGGGATTTTCTTTCCCCTTTATTTCCTTTCAAAGTGTTTTGAGTGTCAGAGGGAGCTGAGGAGCAGTGTGAAGGAGTGAGAATGAGATAGGTTTTTTGGTGTTTCAACTACTGTCTATTAAATTTCAAACAAAATATTGGCAATTTGTTAAGCTTTTCCTCCCTAACTAATATTTAAAAGCATTCAATTAAGACTGTATAATGTGTTCAATGAGTTAAACCACCCCATGATATTAGAAAAATATTACATATATAAATAAAATACATCAAAGCATTAAAAAGCTATTACACACTCTGAACATAAAATGGCAGAATAATGATGAATCCTGCCATGCAGCAAACATATTCAAAAATATTATCTTCCTGGTAATGAAATGCCATCCGTTTCATTTTAAGCTAAATACGTTAGACATATCAGTGGAGTCTGTGCTGACACAGCAGCGAGTTGAAATTGAAAATCTGAAATTATATATATGATTGGACACAGTGTTAAAGTAATTTATAGGAAAAACCACAAATGTGCTGGGTCTGCACCTTTTCGTGAACTCATTTTAGAGAATCAGATAGAGGAAAACTCTACCATTTCTAATGTGCAGTAGAATGGCAGCTCGCCAGGACCCCAATATATTCGGTATGAGGGGCAGAAAGAATAGGAGAGAAAGAAAGAGGCTAGTGAGACTTGATTCAAATTACAACAATTCTGCATAAGCCATCAAGAAAATGGCATTCGTTTTCATTGCTCTGACCTAATATGATACAGCAGCTGTAGGAACTATATTAGCTATCAAGACAAGAGGGAGATAACAGGGAAACATTTAGAGAGGAACATCAGGATAGGGCTAATTTCAGCTCGGCTGCAGATGCTTTGCATGCTTTGCCATGGAGAGCAGAGTGGCAGCAGGAATCATTATGATGGTCATCTGATACTCAAAGTTTAGGTTAAATTCAGTTTCTGCTGACTGGAATGGAGCCTTGATTATTACAAACACACACACACAGACGCACACCCACCCCTCCCCTTGACGTGCACTGACAATTTCCCCACTCGCATAAGTCTTTTATTCTTTCTGGCTGTCTCTGTCTTCAGTTAGCTAAAGAACACCAAAGAAACAACAAGCAGCAGAAAAGCTTTTTTCCTTGGAGCAGCTCTCTAAGCCTTAATTTCAAGTATCTTTTACCCTATTTCTTGTAGTTCTTTCCTGAATTCAGAATGCTTTTCATTTATTCTGGGAAAAGAATTGAAGAAAGAGGCAGTAATTTACTATTAATATAGGGATTCAGTCCTAGAATTACTATTACAGTTGTGAATGTGATGATTTATACCTTTATATTTATGTATTACCCGTTAATCAGAAATAAAGTAATTGGTGTGATGCAAAATATAGACAGATGTTTTCACAGAGCACTTACTTGCTAAGCAGATCAGACACACAATTTTGGGATTTTATGTTAATATCTTACCTTATCTCCAACAAATATCCTAGATTTGCCTGATTTTTAAGAGCACTATTGTTCTGATTAGGCTTCAGGGTGACCTAGTTGAGGCCTTCCATTACCTGAAGGGAGTCTGATGGAAAAATTGATAAAGATATTTTCCAAAGACTTGTAGTGACAGGACAGGAAGGAATCACTTCAAATTGAAAGTGAGTAGGTTTAGAGAACAGATTAGGAAAAACTTCTTCAGTGTAAGGGTGGTGAGGCACTGGAAAAAGTTGCCAAGAGAAAGCTGTATCTGTCCCATCTCTGGAAGGGTTCGCGGCCAGGCTGGATCTTTCAGATCTACTGAAAGATGTCCCTGCCCTTGGCAAAGGGGTTGGAGCTAGTTGGCCTCTAGGTTCCCTGTCAACCCAAGCCTGCTATGATTCTGTAATTCTGTGATCTTCTTCAGAGATCACAGCAATCAGAAAACATGAAAACAAGTGATGCCTGGGTCCTTGAAATACATTTCATATTATTTGACTGCACCACTGTTCTTGTGAATAGCAGTAAAAAAGTTCTTAACTTTGGCAGCAACATATAAACAGCATATATTCTTTATTCTGGATGGATGTTGCTTTTTTCTAATGCCAGTGAATGGGGTTTTTTTGTTGTTATCTGAATATTATAAAGAGGAGTTTTGTCTTGATGATGGGACATCTACAATATTTGTAGAAGCAACGCACTGCGGAAACTGGTAAGTCATTCTGCTCATCTGAGAACCATGTCTGAATATTTATCACACATAAAGAAAGAAAATTGTACACATTGCTATTGCATTTTTACAACCTTGCCCTCACACATAGTTCTTCGGTGTTAGGCAAATCCATTTTGCTCTGGGCAAGTCAAAGAGGATCTATCACACTACCCTTCTGGAAACTTCCTCCAGAGAAGTCAGAAATTATCTGTAACATATTTGTGCCTTAGCTATAAATCAGATTCTGCTTCACTATTTGATGTCTTCACTTCTAGTTCCACACTGTGCCAGGTTCCCTCTTCACACTGTTGGGACACGACTTTCAGTCCCCAGGGGTTCTGACTCAAGTTGGATCCCAGAGGCACATTTCTAATTTGAATGTGGGATCTTTAGAGATCTGCTTTAGAGTGTTCCCTTGCACCTCCTTTCAATTTTCTCAAGGAAGCTATCACAGCAGTTTTCATTTTAGAAGTCCCTCTGATAATGATATAATGAGAAAAAGATAAATTGATCTTAAATGGCTTATTCTCTAGCTTTCCTAGTTAGTCACATGAACAAATTCATGTTCCAAATGGGAAATTTTTACACTTTCTGAGTATGACACTCTATCTTAGGTATCCTTGCTAAGCCTTTAGAAGGGCTGATGATGATTGGAGCCTTTTCCTAATTTCATAACGCTGCCTTGCGGGCAGTTCTCTCCTGAAGAAGCTATGAAATAGAGGATACGTAAATGAAGTTAGCATATATCTTGGAGCTACAGTGTAGGACAACATTTCAGCACATTCCTGTTTATGCTTTTATTACTGCTACTGAAAAAAATATTTCCTTCGCTACATTTCCTTGAATATTATTGTCAGTGCTAAAGATATTTTGAAATAAAATATTCAAAGAAAAAGAAGGAATTGTGTCTGTCTCTCTTGGTTCTGATTATGTTTGTTCCAGAATATTTAAGCAATGTGAGAACTCCTACTCACTGCTACATTTACATTATTCAATGTTCACATTAATAAAATGAGGGCCATTCCTTTCAGCAGTTCACCTGGTTTCCCTCATTGAAATGCTTTCTGGAACTGTCATCTGATATTTGTAGGAAGAAGAATTGAAAACATAGTGTTTCTTCCTGGTAATTACTTACTAGAGAGAATTAATTCAGTACAGCTGATGTTCAAGGAAAACAAATCATTAATGAATGATTATAAATCTGTAATCAGCATTTTACAACCTATGTATGTGCTGGTGGATTTGTAAACACAAGATGCAAGGACACAACTACTGATTTTTGTCCTTTAAGGATTATTGAATGAGTTTTCTGTTGGTAAATGGGTGGTCTCTGATTCTCTTTGTCAGCTTGGTGATGGGTCATGATTTTTCTGTTTATTCTGCTACTATTATTATGTTTCATGATGACTTGGCCTGCAGGCTTAAAGGCAAGCATCACATTTCTTTGCAAACAACAAATCTGTTTAATTCACTGTGACATAAAACTGAAGCTAACATTCAGTCAGGGATTTTAACAAAATACAGCTCAAATCAGTATGAAGAATAGGGATGACGACACACAAATTAGAGGTTTTGGCAAGTTAGTCAGCAACTTACAGAACTGAACATCACTACTTCTCAATGGGATGTCAACAACACTCTGAATAGTGAAGAAGAAATACGCTTAGGTGGTCTACTGCAATCCCACAGTAGGGTATTATCAGGCAAAGAACAGAGAGAATCACTGATGAGATATCTAGACAGACTTACNATCTTTTCCTGAGATTTGTTTTTGATGTCCAGGCATGGTTTCAGAGGAGATATTTAGCACTTCTGCCAAAACATTGGGACAGATTGTTATCTCCACTATACTGTCATAAACCCTGGACTATCCTGTTGATTTCAAGGGAGTTACTGCAGGTTCACACCAGTGTGTGTAGCTCAGAATGTCAGAGCTCTACTGGTATGGATAGTATT
>VZTN01004343.1:295590-374998 GCA_013400515.1 Erpornis zantholeuca | reverse complement strand
GGGCCGTTCCTCACCCCGGGCCGCCCCTCACGGAAGGCCGCGTCACCCACGGCTTTTCCGTGCTGGCTCCCGGAGCCGGCACAGGACGGGCTCTGTGAGCCCACAGTGATCCTGCTCCCTGCCCTTGGCATACCCAGGGTACCCTCAGAGCCGGGAAGGTTGTCCTGGGTCTGCCCTGCTCCGCCGGAGAGGGAGCGCTGCTGCAGGGACACTCCGGGCTGCTCGTGAGGGCAGCCACACGCTGACCACACTGACCCCACACCCACCACACTGACCACAGTGACCACTCTGACCACACACCCAACACACTGACCACAGTGACCACTCTGACCACACACCCAACACACTGACCACAGTGACCACACTGACCACACTGACCACACACCCACCACACTGACCACACTGACCACAGTGACCACTCTGACCACACTGACCACACACCCACCACACTGACCACACTGACCACACTGACCACACACCCACCACACTGACCAGTGTCCACTCTGACCACACTGACCACAGTGATCACTCTGACCACATTGACCACACTTACCACTCTGACCACACTGACCACACCAACTACACCAACCACACTGACCACACACTGACCAAACCAACCGCACTGACCACACACTGACCACACGCAAACCACACTGACCACACTGACCACATACCAACCACACAAATAAGTATGATAAAAGTGCACATCTAAACATAATTTATTCCTTTTCATTCTAGAGATTCAATAGGCTTGTACAGATGCATAGTGAGATGAGAGCACAGAATGCTAAATATAAAACCTCTGGACTGATGTGCTGTATGAGATCCTTCTGCAGCCTCAGTTATGTGCCTTTGAGTAGGAAAATGTAAGGCACAGGGTAGGCTGCAAGAGTGCCTTTCTCCTCTGGTCAGCAGAGAATTATAATTTCTCTCGCTATGATGTATTTAGCTCTTTATTATGTTGAATCAGAAGAAAATTATGTGTTTTATTTAGTGACAGAAGTCATGTAATGATTTCTTAAATATAAGTGGTATTGGGGTGGTAGAAGTGAAACCTAAGTGTTTTATTTTCCCCCATAACACAATCCAAGAAGTCTCTTTCCTGTGGTTAAAATATTTGAGCTGGTTTAATAGAGCTTGGCACAAATTTAAAAGAGAAGTGGGGGTGGCACCGACCCTGCTGTTTCCCGTCAAAGGCCAAGAAAGATGTAGAAGGGTGCAGCTGCTGCAGTTTCACCCTGTGAATTCAGAGGCAGCACCATTCACACCTCCTGGGCTCTGCCTAATCCTTGGGGAAATCTGGGAAATCTGGATTTGGGCATTGAAAACCAAATGACAAAATGACTTTCCATTCCCAGTGCTAGAAGTAGACCGGGTGTGGGGTGCCTCCTGTTTTCCTCACCATGGGGAATAGTTATGGATATTTCTGGCCCTGTCGGCCTGTTAGGGGGTGTTTTTCTGGCTGCTGAGGTGCTGTGAGTTCTCAGTTCTACCTGCCAAATAAAATAAACCAGGATTTTGTGAAGACAGTGGGCCATAAAGTTTCTGAGGTACTTTAAAGATTGCAAAGCACTTGCTACCACAGACAATAAGAAGCTGGATAGTTATCCACAGTTTTCATGGGTTTTTCATGTTTTAAACTATGATTTTTAGATGAATTATTGTTTCCTATAGTGCTTCATGGTAATCTATTCATGTGATGCTGGCTCAAGACCCTTTAGAAATAATTTATTCCCAGACATATTAATTTAAGTCTGTCTCTGCATTTACCTCACTAAAGCACAATCTAGGCATGTTCTCTGTGAGGTTCTGGAGAAAGAAAAAGATTTTCTGGCAGAGAGATTTGGACCCTTTCAGTAGAATTGCACTTAAACACATAATACGGATTTCAGACTTTCAGACTTTGAAGGGTGGAAATAATCAATTTACATGACAAGATGAAGTTCTGGAACTGGGAGCTGGTACATGGCTCCAACATGAGCAGAGGTTCTGTCTCCTGTAACCTAGCTGGCATCCCTGGATAGAAATGGAGAAGAAAATTTTTGGCTAGAAAATATAGAAGTCAATTGAATTGTAGCCATTTCTTCCAGCAGAGAATTTGTGCTATAGCAGTTTTCCAGGAACCTAAAGTGAAATATATTGCACAGCAACATTAAAATAAATACCCTAAGGGTAAAGGTGGACAGAAGAAAAGTGACAATCTTGTCATCCCACTTGAACTGAAAATGACAACATTGTCATTTCATTTCATCTGTTTACTAATTCTTTCCTTGAACGTGGCTGTGTTCTGCAGAGACTTCTCCAAAGAAAGCAATATCCCCAGAAAAAAATTATCTTCTGTTTGCTTCCCTTTCCTTAATACAAATTTTAACTCTCAGAAATTTTTGGATGGTGTTAAGCTTGTCAGTGTGGTACGTGAAGATATAACCAGGAGTGATGGGACTGAGCCAAAGCAAATGTTGGCTGAAGAGCAGGAGATGGTCTGTGAGGGCCCTTACAGGATGGTGCAGTTTCCCAAGGAAAATTATGGAAAAACCATCACTTGTGACAACTTTCAGCCAAACTGGACAAAACCTTTGAAAATATATTTGAGGGGGTGAAAGTTTTCTTCAAGGATGTGGGGGCTAAGTGATCTAACAGGTCCTCACAGTGACCTGGCCAGGCTCTCAGACCCTGCCTTGCACCTACCCTCCTACCTGGGGCAGCAGGAGACTGTGCTCAGGGCCTCTCACCCGCTTTGCCACACAAGGAAGTTGTTACTGCATTTGTCTGGGTCTTGCTTGTGAATGCTGTGGAAGCAGGAGTTCAGTGTGAAAGCCTGGATTTCCACAACTCCCCCCACTTTCTTTGGGAATGTGGAGACACAGAAGCTCCATGGGATTGCTGCCCTGGGGTGGGAAAGGTGAATGCCCCCATGCCATGAAGGAAATCTGGGATCTTCCTGAGCTGAGATATGGATTTCAAGCTCTAGGACAGGAACCTAATAAGCTTCTGCAGTTGCTGTCCTTCCTCCTCTCCCTGTCCCTCCTCACACTCTGGCTGGACAGACAGTTTGTATATCCTTTGCTATGAACCTTTTTTTCTGAAACAGCATAAGCAAATCACTGCCAGACTCTTGCACTTTAAGCAACTTCCCAGCTGAAATTACAGCAGAAACAAAACATTGAGCATATACAGGTAGAGCAGATCCCGATTAATGAAAAATGCATAAGCCTAAGTCTTTTTTTCCCTGCCTTTTAATACAGATCAGGTAAATTCCTAAATTCCATTTTCTTCCCTGGAGACTTACATACTGATTTTTTTTTTTTTAACACAGAAGAGAAGGCTGTTCTGAAGTGTGTGGGTTTTTTGCTGAATGCAGTGATAGAATGCTTCCCTCCCATCCATCCCCCCAAAACCCCTCCATAGCTCCAGTGCAACACCAGATAAGCAACCAGGCTCTGAGAGGTGAAAGCAAATTACTCCAGAGCCTCTTGGGAAAAATAACCCCTTTGGAGGGCATTTTTCTGAGCTCCCTGGTTAAAATCCCTGGCAGAAGCCAGCCCTGCTGCTGACACAGAGAGCTGGAGCAGTAACAGCTCATCTACTCAGCACCTGCCAGTGAACACTTGTTTCTGCCAAGAGTAACTTGGTACCAACTTCAATAATATCACAATGCAGTATTTAAATAATTTGACAAGGCTATTTGGATAACTACCAGGAATTGCTCAAGTCAGTAATTTTCCTTTTGGGAGACTAAGTTAGGATCTGCGTTTTCTCAAAGATAATATTGCCTCCTCTCATCTCTGAGAGAATTTTAAGGCATGAGTACATCTATAGAGAGATAGATATTAAGTGCTGGGTTTTTGCATTATGGGAAGTGATAGTGAAGCCCAGAGCAAGTGGGTCTGCTGATACCCCCCTGCACCTGCCTGGCCTTGGAGTTGTTCTCTCCCTCTGTCCTCCTTCAAGGACAGCAGAAAAGAAGCTGTTACTGTGGCGGCTTTTTGTCTTCAGAGCCAAGCCAATGGTTTACTAGGCCCTGTTTTGCATTAATTCCTCATTAATCCATTCCAACACAACCTTGGGGAGAAGATCCCAGCATGGAGGTTACTCTGTGCCTCGTGCTGGTCACACCACCTCCAGGTGACTTGCATCTTACAGGCTGAAAAATGCAATTCTAGACCAGAAACCAGAGAAATGCATTTAATTCTAACACCAGGTCTTGATGTTTACCACAGGTTACTTTTCTCTGAGTTTTCACTGTGCATGGATATATTTGTAGAGGGAAAAATTTCCCTTTGTATTTAAATGGAGGTGATTAGTTGCCTGAATCTTGGAGAAAATCTCTCTCAAAACATGAGAGTTGGACTTTGCGACAAGGCTGCAGGGCCCAATCCCCTTCCCACCCAGCTGAATCCTGACTGTCCAAGCCATGGGACACACCTTGGGCTGCAAAGTATTGCCTTATCATTAACAAAGGGATTGGTCTCATCAGCAGGGGGCTGGCAGAGGCCAGCCCAAATGCCACTATGAGGTCATGATTTTGATTGCTTTCATTTTCCTGATTTGGGTTTGCTGGCATTGACAGAGCATCCCAGTTCACATCCTCACATTCCCCGGCTCTCTGCAGGCGTGATGGATCTCCTGGAAGTTGGGTGTGCATTCCAGCTGAAGCACCAGGCTATTGACCTCGGGGTATTTGCATTATTAGTCAGTTTTCTAAATCCTTGGAGCTGAGTACAGAGGCAAGAAAAGATTTTCCATTTTGCTGGAGCTTTGAGTTGTCTGTTATGAGTTTTACAAAGCACTCAATTGGCTTTGCTTTCAGCCAATTTGCTACTCTGGCTATATTCTGTCTCATTTCTTCACAGAAAATTACTTGCTGCCAGCTAAATACAGTATGTTGATGACCTATTAATTTATGACATGCATTTGGAGCTGGGAACGAATTTATAAACAAACTTTAAGTTCTTTTTCCCCTGTGAATTGTACCAGCATTTGTTTTAATTTCCCAGTAGTCATGCTTAATGTGTCAGAAGCTATGTTCGACTGCTTGTATTCCTCCAAAAAGAAGGGAAAAAAATGGAGAAATAACTAACTAAAATTCAGCTCCTGTCAGGTATTATAAGCAACACTTTGAAATGAGGTATGAATCCAAATAAAATATTTTAATTCTGTAGTATTTTACCAAAATCTGGAGGAGTAAAGGTTTACTTACTAAACAATCATTTGAGCTGCAAACCTTAAAGTATTCACCAAGGCCCCTAAAGTTAAACAGAAAAGAAATATCTATCAGCACATTTTAATAGAAAGCAGAAGTCCTTACTAGATAGTATACAAAAAAAAAAAAAAAAAAGGCAAAGCTTTTTTAATTTTTTTCTCAAGTGATGCAGGAAAAATTCCTCGAGCCAGTATGGAAATTAATATAGCTGCAGGTAATCTAAATTTTTGGCATTCATTTGATGCTACAGCAACCCTGGGACCAATCCTGGGAACTCTACTTCAATTAATATTACTAAAGTCAACAGAATTCAACACAAGAGCAGCAGCAGGACGGTGCAGTGTGGCAGCTGGGGGCTGCTGCCTCTGCCATGGGCCTGCCCTGGCTCCTCTGCTCCTCCTGCTTGCAGATGTGTTAAAAGTGTTTTACTCCTCCTTCAAAAGTCAAATCATTTGCTCATGTGCTCACGTGTCAAATCATTTGTCACGTCTCCCAGCAGCTTTCCGGGCTGCAGGATTCTCACACGAGGAAAAATGCCTGGACAGAAGGGTTTTTCCAGACTCTTCCAGGATCCTTCCCTTGCTTCACCCACCAGGAAGTCAGGGCAGCTGTTTCACAGCTGGAGATGAAATGGTGTTTAGATGAAAACTGGTGTCTGGGCCTCATGGGACATGAGTAGGTATGTGGGAGAACTTTCTTTAAGTGGATTTTGTAGCTGGGGTTTATGTAGTGCAAGAAGTGCTTGTGGTCAGCCCTTACAGGGACTTAAGCACCAAAGCTGCAAAAACCCAACCTTTTACAGTCCTCTAGGGTGTTCAAGTCTTTTGTCCAAACCCTTATTTTACCAGAGGAGCACTGTTAGCAAAACATAGTAGGTATGGTGTAAGAGAATCAAAGCCTCTCTTCTGTTCTGGTTTCATGATAAAAAAAGTTAATTTCTCACATCCACTGAAGGGATTCAGGACTCTTAATTCTTGGGAGAAATACTCCCTTTTCTCTCATTTTGTCCCAGGCTTTGAGGTCCCTGTGGGGACTGAGCTAAGTCCTGCGTGTTTCCAAGGCATTTCACACCTGGCAGCCTGCACCACGTCCAGACCTCTTCCATGAGATCTCCCTGTATCTCCAAAGCCTCACAGCAGGATGTACTAAGGCCTGAGGGTAAGGGCAGGGACAAGTACCTAAAGCTGGCCACAGTGATACCTACATTGCTGTCTCAGAACTCCAAGGGCCATGACTGCAGTTCCGAGCCCTGTTGATTGCTTTGTGTCTGTTTGCAGCCCTACTGACCAACAGAGACTGAGCCCTGGTGTTTCTGGACCAGCTTTTCTCACCAGACTGTTTTCCAGAGTTGAGAACACACTCCTCTCACAGCAGAGCTCTCAGCATGTCCACACTGTTACACAGTGAACTCTATGAGGGTCAAAGATTTAGGCAGCAAAGTTGGTTTTTTGAGTCCATCAAAATATTTGTTGTGGATTGCATTCGCCAGGCAATTAGTTTAGGTTGCAGCCCCCTCCAGGTTTCTCAGTATTGCCCAGATGGTTGTAGAAAAAATTTCCAGCCTATGAATTTTTTGGGAGGGAATCACTTTGAATACCCTGTATTGTCTGAATGTTTGTTTAAAAAGCCAAATAGTATCCCTGAAAAAGTTCCTGCATTTCAAAGTGAAATTTGAGCTCATTCTAGGGTATGAAAATAATTCATCTGGCAGTTTTTTAAAAGCGCCATATCTTGGAAGTATTGTCAGAAACTGTTTTTAACAACCAGCGACCTTCCCACTTATGGTACCAAAAAAAGCAGACAATTTATTTCCTCACTTGACCATGGTCTCCATCCTCTCTTAGGAATTAATAAGGCTCATCTGCACAAAGCAGAAAACTCTCCAGGCAATTCATTCTCCTCTGCGGCTGCTCACTCAGATGGTTTCCCCACTACAGGTGCCCATTGCCATCCTGCTTCTATCTATCCATTTTTGTCTCTGTTACAACTTGTTGAGGGCCCACCCTCAGTTATTAAATCACTGAATCATTTCCTCTCTATATGTTAATAACAACCTATTTGAAAAGCTGGGGAAAAAAGGAAAAAAAAAAGCCAGTAGCACATGGTCTGTCCTTCAAGCCTTTGTTAGTTATGGGCAAAAACAAACCCCATCCCAACCTAACCTCTGTGCTCTTGAAAACCATTCCCGTATTCCCTGAGCTGCCTCCGCAGCCGCTGCCGCAGCGCCCGCCGTCCTCCGGGAGCTGTCAGCAGCCTTATTCATTGTGGAGCCCAACTAATAGGAACCATCCACCTGCTCCAGGGTGACTCCATCTCTCCCCACTGCGATGCTTGCTGGGATGTGATCCTTGCCTGTTGTCATGACCTTGTTTTATTGGATGTTCTAATAGAAGCTGAAATGGATATTAGCTGTAATTACTCATTCCACAAGATTCTGTAGGTCACTCTTTGTACCAGGGTTGAGAACCTTCATTGTCTACATTGCTTAAATTACTGAACATTGTGCCATCAGTTCTGAATTAGTGCTCATTAATGAGCCTGTGGTTCGAGAAATTCCCTATTTATTATTCAGAGGCCAAGTATAATTCAGGCAGCTGCAATGCAACACTACTTGCCTGACTTTTGATCTGTCATGGAAAGGCCTGGGTTTGGTTTTGTGTTGGATTTGGGGGAGTTATTTATGCAGGGGGGAGGCATACAGCAAGCAAAGAGGAATAGATTTTTTTCCGCTCCAAGCCTGAATGTCTCTCTTAGGTACAAGACTTTTTACAATAAAGCAAACCTGGTTCTTTGGATGTACTAATATCTACTTGGTTACTGAGTGGATAATTCCAAGATCATATTAAATTTCTCTATAATCCTGGAGATGACTGGCCACTGCATTAACCCCCTGCATTAAATACTCTTTTCCTCTGTCTTTCAATTTTTCTTCTGCTTCTTCTCTGTTCTTTCTCTCTTTCTCTCCTGAGCACACAAATCCCAGGCACTGACACATAAGTGCAAACTGCTGCTCCCCACTATTTTAATCTGAAATGATCTTTTTTATGTTTTCTAACACATCCTCAAAAGGTGAGGAAGTGCTGAATTTGTCATGCAGCACAGTCAGGTGCCAACCTATGAAGCAAGTACTGACCATGCAGTGGCCCCTCTGAGATGGTCAGGGCACAGCTGCAGTGTCATCCCTGGCCAGACCTTCCCAGGGACACTCTGGTCCCCTTGCTTTGCCCCACCTGCAAACAGGCTATGAACAACCTGTTGGGGAAAAGATAATATTTATTTTGGGGCTTGGAGAGGAATCTGTATGAGTAGGATCTTTTTTTTTTTTTCTGTGGGGAAAAAGGGAGTGCCTGAAGACATTCCGTGCTTTTGGGGGGTTTGCTAATCAGTGATGGCAGCACCCTCAGGGCGAGGGAGCCAGGAGGGAGCAGGCACCCTCGTGGCACTGCTGCTCAGCTCGGCACAGCAGGGCTTTTCCAGGGATCTGCAGTCTATGACTGAGCATTTCTTGTGTCAATAATTAACAAACATATCAATGTGATAACAGCAGGGGTGGAGATAAAGCTGGGTCTAAGACTATAATGGCTTAAAGGAGCACTTCCTGCAAGAATGCCAACAGACTGTGGTGCTTTGTCAGGAGAAAGCAAAACAAGCACTGACTGCCTGGTATTAGCCTGCCTCTGAAGAGAGGCTAAATGCTGCAGCTTTTTTGCCAAAAGCCCTAATTTTGTGGGGTTTGAAGTCAAACCCGTGAAATTCCTACTATACAAACCCCAAGAAAATTTAACAAAATAATCAGGAACTCCAGAGTTTCTTCCTGCCCTGCTCCGGCAATGGAAGCATTATTTTCATTGTTTTTTGTCTAGAAAATGGACCACACTTGTTTTCCTGGCCAAATCACAGTTTTGTTTAGGCAATACTTCACACATAATTATCTGTGGGTAATAGGGAACTTTCTGAGGAAAAGTCAAATTAGCAATTTTAATGCTAGAAAATTCTTGAAGGAATGCAGCTTGGGTAATTGATAGAGACCTAATCTTTGCAAGTTATAGCAGTCTTTGAAGAGGCCCCAGCATATTTAACTTTATTCTGTAATTGTATGCTTGGGCTCTGAAGATATCTTAAGACTTGCTATTTATCTGCCTGGTGAGGCACAACACTTTCTTATTAAAAACATATCTATCATGGTTAATGACTTGATTTTTTTCCTTTAATACAGTACAATGACAGGTGTAAAGAGAAGATGAGCATCAGATGCTTGAGCAATATGCTCACTGTTTCAAGACGCCTTGAACATCAGCATTCCTTCATGGTGCCAGAGGAAAAAAAAAATATGCTACACAGATTACACGCTTGTGTTAGATAGAAAATAGTACCATTTGCAGTTTCAGTTAAAAGCATGTTGAAGTGCATATGGAAAATACCATTAGGAGGAACTCCAGAGCGCCTGAGTAAAATGGGTCATTAGGCTTTCGTTTGTTGGAGAGTGTCTCCCATCTGACAGTGCAGAATGGTAGCATTTTTAGCAGCTTATGTTCCCAGTTACATTAAACAGACAAACAGATTGACTATTTTGCATTTCTCATTTGACAACAGCTTGTCTTCATTTGCAGCACACTGGTGGCTGAGCTGAAAGCATGGCGGATGAGTGTATCCAAGGTCCTGGTTTTGAATAACAGCAGATGCCAACGTTTAACTTCAAAATCAATCAATTCTTTTTCCTGCGCGTGGATAAAAGGTCTAGTGAAGTGCCTGAAGGGGGTTTTCTGCTGTTTACAGCTGAAAATATATTTAAAAAAAATTTCATTACAAAACTTTCTGCAAGAGATGCGGATGCTGGTGATTTTATGAAAGTAGGTATGTGAGAAAGTGTTTCTAATTGAGGGGTACTGAAAACATTATGCAAGGCCTTGTGGAGTTTAATCTTTCAATCATTTACCTGGAAAAGTGCTCAATTGCTGTTAGATCTTGGGCCAGACAACCCTGAGTAGTTTCTGGGTGATCACCCACTGTTCTGCCTATGTTTCCCCACACCACCACCAGTAAGTGCTGGAACTCATGATCTGCAGTCACAGGAGGTTATAAATTAATTATTGTTCAGATTCCTGGAATATCTGGCCAGAAACCACTGTGGCACATAAATGCTTCTCCCGTTGGCGGTGGTTGGGTGAGGAAGACGATGGTAAAATGCACATGGGGTCAAATTTGTTGAAAACCCCCAATCCTGAAAGCAGCTGAGGCAGGTTTGGAGCCTCAGTTTCTCAGGAGAGTTGTGATTTGGCCCTGCAGACAAGCAAAGCACTGTGATCTTGGGAGCTGCCAAATGTTGTTTATCTTCCATCAATGTACAACCAAATCACAGCAACAGAGGCTGGCATTTACAAGCTATCCACAACTGGGCTCCTGGTAGAAGTGCAATGGCAATCTGCCTTTTTTTTTTTGAAAGAGAGGGATGGGGCTATTGCCTCCCCCAGCATACACTGCACCTGGTGATAGGACTCCCTGAGGAAACTGTAGGATGCTTTCAAAGTGGGATCAACATCCTTCCCTTATCAGCAAGATTTAGCACTGTCCAGATGTATGAAAGATTCACAAGACAGTAAAATGTGAGCAGTATAAAGCTAATCCTGGTGCCTGGAGCATTTGAAAGGGGAGATGAAGGTCCAATTACAATGTGAATTTTAAGTCTTTCTTCTTTTAAGTCAATTTCTCCTTCAATCAGAGACACATTATTTTCTGCCCTGTAGCAGAAAAGACACCCAAACCCAGCACACCCAAACTCACCATCACATCAAAGCAAGGGAACAGCTTCTCTTGCTGCTTTTTAACATTGTTTGAAGACACCACTGTGGGTCCTCACCTTGCAGTGATGGTTGGGGATATGAAGCCTGAACTGAAGAAGTCCAGCCCAACCAACTAAAATCAAAATGCTCAAGGCAAAGCAATCTCCAGCTGCTCTTGAGAGGCTGCTGGCATAGGGCAGGTTTGGACCTGAGGTCTCCCAAGGCACAGTGTGTGATCCTGGGGCTTGACTCCAGCCTCTGATTGCAGGGAGTAAAGGCTAGACATGACAATGTGCAGCACTGAGCCTCTTCGTCATTTTCTTTTTTTTTCTTCTTTTTTTTTCTTTTTTTTAATTTTTTTTATTTAGCCTGAGGTCAATGATTTTCCACAGCCTGAGGGTGACAAGGAGAGTCCCCAGGGACTGATAGAACAGGGACAGGCAAAGCACACCACTCCTGCTGGAAGGGTGTCCTTCTCTCACAAGAAGTTCAAAGGTTTTGGCAACTGCAAAATGTCACCAGTTCAGAAACAAGGCAAACTGTGTTGGGGGGAAACCTTTACTCCTGAAATATTTATATCCTTCTCTCACCCATCCTCCCTGAAGATTTCCTTCTTTTGCAGCTCTGATCACATACACAGAGCAAATACTGCTCAGGACCCTGAAATAACACCTGCAGCCAGAAATCCCTTATTAGAATAAATGGTAGGTTTTCATCCTGGTTTTCCTTGCCATAGTGAAGAAACAATTTCTTGATTTTCTTTTTTATATAAAGATGCTGACGTAGAGCATTTTAAAATCCTTTGGATATGCTTATTTGGATGTCAGGTCAGTTATCTTAGATTCATATTTGAAGATCTGGCTTGGCACTGCAGGAAATGCAACAAGAAAAACTAATTTTGAATCTGAAATAATTTTAGGAGAACACATCTGGGAAAAGATGTGTTGGTACCTAAAACATACAGACGAGCCTTTCTGCAGAATAGCTTACATTTACCACACAGGCACATCTGGTGCCTATAATGACTCAAAAAACTTGTTTCTGCCTTATGATTTCCTAAAGCAGTTTCCTTTCCTGCAATTTAGTTCACCACATTTAAGCATGAACCAAGGCTCTTTGCACTGATCTTCGGGGACACTGCCATTCCTGACCCACACAGGTTTTTCTGGGTGCAATCTGGGATGATCCCATGAACTGCTGCCTGCATCCCAGACAGTCTGGCTTAAGACAAGGCTTCCTTTGGATCCCCCAACCTCACACACTCTGGATGCAAGGGATCCACCAGCTCAGCTGGACTCAGTGTTCCTTGTGGGAACATATCCTTCCAACTCAGGATATTCTATGATTCCATAACTGGCAGTGATTTGCTGGGACTTTCACATGAGAAGGAATTCACTATAAACACTTGGCGGCCCACAAGAGGCAGTTAAGGTTCACTAGACACTAACTAGTCCAAAAGGCTTGGGAATTGCTGCAAAGGGGGATTTTCCAAATGTCAGATTTCTGTAAGCTGTCCACCTCTGCACTGCCAGAAGTCCCAGCATCAAAAGGGTCCATCATCCCTCTCCTGCAGTGGAGCTTTGATTAATAGACTCTTTTATATGTTCTCTGATATCCAAGTGTCCCTGTCCATTCAGCCAGATTCATTTCAACCAGCCTAACAAGACAGCAGTGCTCAGCCTGCACGTGGCTGTGCAATGGGCTGGAGAATCATTCCCACTCCACTCCTGTTGCACAGGGAGGCATGGACAGGGCTTAGCCTCTCTCTCTGAAAAGTGAGGCTCTCCCCACTGGAATGTGTTTTGTTCCATCTACTTCAAATATCTGGAGATTCCTGCAGAACTCTCTCTTGTTGTGGCTGCGTTTAATCCTCTGTGTTTCTGGCCGTTCGTAATTTGATGCTGGTGTCTGCAGTCTATTGTTATTAAGGGTATGTAGTGATTAGAAGGAAAGAACAAGAGATTAGAGGAAACCAAGAGCTATCTGAAGCACAGAGAAAGAAAAAAAAAAGAAGGGAAAAACACTTTCAAGGCCACTGGAGTATGAGAGGTCTCAGCATGTGGTCGAAAGGCATAAGCAAGGGGAAAGTTTGACAAAGGCCATTGCTTGGGCTGCTTGTATGATTGTTTCTAAGTAGAAAGAGCATAATATTGATTCCCAAAACACTGTCTGTCCTTTTACCTGCTGTGTATTTTGATAGTCAAAAGTATATAGCTTTTGTTACAAAAGCATTAAGGAATAACTATGGAAAGTACCACAGCTTAAATGTCCATGTATTCTTTCTTCTCACTCTTTTAAAAAAATTGTTGCCATTGCTAGGACGTGCATTTAGAGCTCTTTGTTGTCTTAATGGAGACTGAAACATGTGTAGAGTTTGCTTTTTTTATTCATCAGCTGAATAAAAAAGCCAAGCAGACAAAGCATTTGTAGTGCAAGAGTGGAGTGCAAATCCCTCCCTGTAAGCTGAACAAAAAAGCTCATTAAGAGGAGGTGGGATTTCCTGGTCACAGCTTTTAACTAAAGGGCAAAGGTCTCCTGTTAAGTACCATACAGTCTAAACAGGGCTGCGTAAAATTATGGGGAGGGGGGAGAGTCAAATATTTGTTCTTAATTCTCAAGTTAGTTTATCCAAAGTGGCAACCAGGGAAGTGTTGGGAATGATTAAATGGCTGCATTGAGGCTACAAATTGCTGCTACTTGCTTTTGTAGCTGGACTTGTTGCAGTTGAGTGATGTCGCCCATCAGTGCATTGTGTGCACAGTAAAACAGTCGAGCAGTGACAGATAGACTGAAACTCAGAGCTACTCCATCACCGCTGAAGGATCCTGCTCACTGGGAATTGAGAATGAGCACAAGCCACGCACGTTGCCCAGGAACAGCTGCTTTCACTCCAGCCCAGCTCCTCAGCTGTCCAGGGCAAGCAGCAACTAGTAAATAAGCTTTATCTCTGATCTCACTGGGGAGAAGAGCCAAACGAAACACAAGCAAAATAAATAATTTGGCAAAATGCTCCACTGATAGGCCAAGATGCTCAGAGTGTAATGTTCCCAGCCAAGAGCACGCCGCATCAAGTGAGAAGATGATTTGCAAGAAGAGCCTGAGGTAGCAGTGCTGGGCACCAGCGGGGAACGTGCACAAAGATCCCTCACAAAGGAGCTTGGTCCACCCCTACCACGGCTGCAGGAGCAGGGCAGAACCTGGGATGCAGGGACTGGTTTGCAAGTGCTGCCTCTGACATGCAAATGCTCCCAAAAAGAGGTGAGGAAACGTGATCTTGGTGGCATGGCTGAGGGCAAGGACAGTAAGGGACTGAGGAAGTGTGAGCAGCCTTTGGGAAAAAATAAGATGGTGGCCAAAGGACTTGGTGCAATTCGTTTCCCTTCCATGCCTGGCTTAGCTCTGAGCAGAGCCTCCTCAGCACAGAGTCCCTGTCACATAGGCAGGGCTTGATCAGCAGGACAGCTTGGGTGTTGTGCAGCATCTCTCACCCAACCAGAGAGGGATAGCCAAAACCACCTTTTCTAACAGGTGCCTTGCCCAAATTTGTTCAGTTCCGTACTTTGCGACATCGCTCTGCCCGTCCACCCAAGGGCAGGTCCCTCCACCATCACTGCACCAAAGGGAAAGGGAGAAACACACCCAGCCCAGCATCTTCTCCCCACTTGTGCGTCTCTGGCTGTTTCCTCCTGCGGTTTCACACCTCTGCTCCCCGGAGCGCTGCTCGCCCATGCCTTGGGTTGCTGTTTTGTTGCTCTGTTGATCGGAAAACACGACAGACAAACGCAGTGGCCATGTAGATGTAAAGGTTTAGAAGACTCAGTTCTGGTAACAGGTGTGTTTGGGGCTGGAAAATAAAGGGAAATTTAGTTTATGCAGATTGTTCTCACCGGCTGTAGAATCAGCAAATTTTATGTTTGGGTTCATCATGAGATTGAAATGACCGAGGCTTAATATATGTTGTGAGTTCTAATTGAAAGCATTAATTAACATTAAAGCCAAATTCTTCCAATCGCATGCTAAACAGAAATCAGGGAGAAGCAGGTAGGCAGTGTGGATATCATTTGGCATTCTTTCTGAGACACTGATTAGCATTTAGAGTCCAATCCTCTGCAAAAACTCATTAATGGGCAATTAATTATTCTTCGCAATTTGTACCTACACTTAACTATGTGCAGAGCAATAGAAGCTGCATTAAACATTGGTAAAAAAATCAAAATAAGATGAAACTGCACCGAAGACAGTGGTTGTGCCAAACAAGGAACTTGAATGTACTTTTCTGTACTGATGTCGGCTCCCTATTTACCAGGATAACGAAATCTATCCCATGGAAGGCCTAGAGGAACCTCAGCATGAAGTTATGAATTGTCGCCCATAATTGTTTCATTTTGAGGATGGTGCTTCTATTTTTGTACATGTTCTGGTTTTAGTCATGAGCCAAGATGGTTGATGACAGGCAGGTATATGCTCTAACATCCTTGTGCTCTGGGCATAACTGCTTTTAATAGGAGCAGCCCAGCATCAGGATATGGAGTATTGGACAAACAAGAAACTGCCAAGTTAGAAAAAGACCCATTCTAGAATGACAAGATTTTTACCTTTTTTAAAAAAAATTGGTGTGGCTTTTAATCAAACCTGGCACCTTTTTCTTTTTTCCTCTGTCTTCAGGTGGAAAAAAAAAAAGGCAGAAACCTGAATGTCAAAGAGAAACTCAGAAGGTGAAATAACCCATGTGAACTGAAACCAGAAACAGCTCACACAAACTTGCTGAGAAGTAAAACTGCCTTTGCTTAGGCACAAACCAACTAATTGTCCCTTTTTGTTTTATTTATATCTCAGCAACTTCAGAAAGCCCAAATCCTTGCAGTTTGTTGGGTGCATTAAAGTCAGGTCACAAAAGAGAGAGGGAAATTGAGAGAAGGATATCAACGAGAGGCAGAGAGGTTGCAGTGCAGCAGGAAAGTGCAGCCAATTTTGTATTATGCTGTTGTAAACAGGAGGAAGCTGAGAGTGGCTGCACGACCCAAGGGCAAACAGGATGTCTGTTAGGGTTGGGAAACAAACCTCTGGTGTCACCCTCTTGAAAGTGACTTTTGAACCCAGGTACTCAAGAGAAGGGGTGTGGATGTTAGAGCAGCAGGCCAGGTAGAAACAAGTGTTGGTACAACAGGGCCACCTGGGAAGTAGCACAGTTTTGATGTGAATCAGTGAGACAATGTGGATGTTTGAGGAGAAAGGTTTTGGTGAAAAGCCTTCAGGCCCTGGCATCTAAATGAACCACACTGGAGGTGCAGCACATGCCTCCTGGCAGTGGGAAGTGCTGCATGAGTCCAAGCAGCAGCGTAGAGTCAAGGAATGCACAGCTGGATGGCAAGAACTTGATGTCCTCCAAACCTTAAACTGAAGATAAGGATTTCATATTTTGTGCCTTCTTTCTTGAAATAAGGATGTGCAAGTATCCGACCATCGTTTACGGGCAGTGTGAGTCAGTTTATGGGCAATAGAACATCCAATAATCACAGAGTCATAGAATGATAGAAAGGCTTGGGTTGGAAGAAACCCTAAAGATCACCTAGTTCCAAACCCCTGCCATGACCAGGGATGTCATCCACTATCCCAGGTTGCTCCAAGCGCTGTCCAACCTGGCCTTGGACACTTCCAGGGATGGGGCAGCCACAGCTTCTCTGGGCAGCCTGTGCCAGGGCCACCCTCACAGGGCAGAATTTCATCCTAAAATTTAATCTAAGTTTTTCCTCTATTAGTTAAAAAAACATTTCCTCTTATCCTATCACTCTCTGTCCATGTAAAAAGTCACTCTTCCTTACGTTTTATAACACCCTTTATGTAAGGTCTCCCCAGAGCCTTCTGGTCTCGATGAGTTGAAGAGATAGAGGAGCCAAATATCTTATCTTGCCATGCTTGACCATCGTCCAAGGAACAGAATTTCACCAGTTTGGGTTATTGCCTGATTCTCTCCAAGTGCAAGGGGCAGCAGGGCCTTTTGTCTCTGCTGTGTTGCACAGCAGGAGGTGAACATTTGAACACCTTGCAGTGTTGTGAGCTGACATAGCTCAGGGGAAACCTAACCATGGAGGGATTCTTCGTGATAAATATGAATAATTCTGAAAAATCATTCACTGAATAAAGAAATCCAAGAAGATAGGCTAGATAATTTTTGGACGTGTGAGAGTGTTCCTGATGGCTCCCTCAGGTAATTATGAAGGAACTGAGCTGATCAAAGGCTTTGCTGTCTTCTAGAGCCAGAGCCACTTCTATCAACTTGCAGGAAAAACACAAAGCAGGTAATCAGAGATCCTTGAAGAAAAAATAATTTTTACAGCATTCAACTACTGACTTATTTGTAAGAAGAGTAGATTAAAAACTGGAAAAGGGAAAAGGTTTTGAAAATATTTTCATTATTTACTAATTAATTATTATTTCACTAATGCCTGTTGTCTTAATCTATAACTGATTGACCATACACAGTGCATGCATGGGGACACTTGAATTTGTATCTGTGTTGGCTCTATGGAGGAGGGCAGCAAAAAGCATCCTGCAAATAGAAATAACTTTCATCCTAACAAATATTTTTAAGCTGCAAGTAAGTTTATCTTCTCATGGAAACCAAACACTGTTTTGCAAGGGAATTCCACAGAGAGTGTTTTCCACTACATATGTATTTTTGTCTTTGAACCAGAGGGTAACTTTAGATTTTTAGTTTTCACTGGTGGCTTCACTGAGAGGTTTGCCATGGATAGACATCTGTGTCTTGGCCATTTCACCTGTGACCCTTATGCAGTTGCACATGTCCTGTTGTCACCTCCACCATTTCTGAGAGCATCCCCTCACTGACTGCCTCACATCCTGGATGGGCATTCAGGGAGAGCCTGGCCTGGTGCTGGTGATCAGTGTGGTTTCAGGGAAGATGCTTTTCTGCCTGCCGTGTCAGGGCTGCAGAGTAGGTCTGAGCAACTGCTGAGGGCTGCATGCGTTCTCCTACAAAGGCAAAATCTGAAGAGCTACAGAGGTACCTGCCAGCTCCTCCTTCTCCTGGTAATGTTTACCCAAGAAAGTCAACATGCACCTCTTCATGATGACCTTGCAGGGTAGGTTTTTCCTCAGCCTTCGCTGAATAATTTTGGCACGTAGCTGTTACACACAGGAGGCCGACAGTGTGATCACACTCCATTTCCTTATCAGCACTGCTTCTTTCAGTACAGAATTCTCTTTCTCATCTCCAAAGTACAGTTGCTTCTGTCCTGTTTTGCCTGGTAGCAGTTTAGGACTGGAAGAAAAAAAAAAATCAGCATCTTAGTGAAATGGCAGCCACATGGGCTTTTAGTGCTCAATTAACCACCCTCATGGATTTCTAGGTATACAAGGAAAGGAAAAAACACCTTGAACTTTGGTGCCTCGGAGGGACAAGGGGAAAAAATGGTTATTCTAGGTTTCATTCTCATTCTTTCTCAAAAGTCTTCCCTAGTAAGCTCAAATTGTAGAGCTGATGAAGTGATTTTCTGTGCTGCAAGTATTAAGGGTACCAGCTAATTTAGCTATCATGATAAATACCTGCTAGGAGCCTATTTTCTTGAAAGAGCAAAGAAGAAAGGAAACCTTTTCTGAAAATGGGTAGAAATAACTGTATTTTAGTTTGTATGGAAAATATTTTGAGGGAAAATAACCTCAGATAATGTGGGACAACATGGGCTAAGGTGCTATTTAGGGAAAGGACATGAGATTCAACTTCTGAGACACGGACAAGGGAGGAGAGTGGCAATACCATGTCCTTGTAAGTCTGTTCGGTTGCTGGCACTTGGCTGCAGTAATTAGTGGAGCTGTAGTAAAAAACAGTGTGATCTTACAGAGGAAACTATATTAAGCAGCACTAAGCTGCTTGAGGTGTCCTGGGCTACCTGTGGCCCAGATGGGCTGTACAGAGAGCCAGGGATTTGCCAGACATCAGAGACTGCTCAGCCCAGTAGTAACTCCATAGCCCAAGAGGTACCCAGAGGAATGACATGCCCATTGCCCCGCTGTCCCACCTGAGGGGTATGGGGGTCTCAACTGGTTTTACTCAGGATGGCAGGGCTGGCTGATCTTCTGTTAACTGGATATTGCAAGGCCAAGAGCTGTTCCTTCGTGTGATCCCACATTTCAGCACTTGCCAGTTGCCTCCAGACCTTTATTATGGAGAATTTTGGCATGCCTCTCCCTCTTAGACTTGGGAATGGCAACTGCAGGAAAAACAGGCAGGTGAAAACCAGGAGAGAAGTCAGTTGGGGGAAATATTTAAGCCATGTTTTGTCCCTCTCCTACATGTATGAAGACAGCAGGCAATGGGTGTAGGCAGGTGGGAAAAAAGAGAGCATGCCTTGATTCCTCATGCAGGCTTTATCCCAGGCTGCAATCCAAGCACAAAAGAAGCTCATGCTTGGCCTCTTTGTCCCTAGGTAACAATGTCCTTGGCCCTGAGGATGCTTAGTTTTCCTTACACCAGCCACATGAAGACCCCAAACATCTCGCCCGGTCTCTCTGTGACAGAAATTCCAGGCAGCTGGGCACAAGGCTTTGCACAGCTCCCTCCTCAGCTTCCTCTATCACCATTATAGATCCATATGAAAATTATTATAAATCGCTGCTCTGAAAATGGGTGTGTATAAAAAGAAAAGTTAACTCTTCAGCTGAGCCACTGAATCACAAGTTTTTGCCTCGAGCATGTTTTCACAGCCCCTGCAAAAACAGAGGCATTAATGGAAAGTCTGACACTGCATTAACTCCTGCTGCACTGGGAGTGGCTGCTGAGTTTAGAATGGTCACTGAGTGTTTTCTTCATCTTCATCACAAAGCCTCGTGCTTGGAAAACCACACATGACATTGGCATTGCAGGCTACTCCACTCCTTTTTCCATGACAAATTGCTGTTTTAACTAGCAGTGCTCCAGTGCTAGGCCCCATGCTTTTAGCAGCCCAGCTGCCCACGAGCCCTTTTTCTGTGGTTCCCTTGTCTAGCTCAATTTAAACCCAATGTGACTCTGTCTAAGAGAAGCATTTTGCAATCACCTACCACAAAGCCATAAGAGGCTGCTGCAGCAGATGACTTGTGTGCTTCCCCAAACAAGCTCTTCACATTTAGGAAGGTCGGCTACGGCATTTCTCTAATTTTCTAACCACAGAAATTTATATTTAGAAAAGAGTAAGGAAACTTCCCTTACCCTAAGCAATATTGCATAATGATGGAGGAGGGGGATTAATGCAAAGGTTTTTCTTTGAGTAGAATTCTGAGAGATTGGGAGCTGGAAAGCCTGAATAATCACTTATTCCAAATATGCAAAGCCAGGGCTTTCTGTGTGTTTCAGATCCATTCCTGTTTCAGGTTGGTGTTTGCTACAGTGGGTGCAATCTCTGCAGCTGTAGCCCATGTCTTTGTCTGTATTTCTCTGGTGCTGCACTCCTGGAGAGCCATGGCCCCTCCAGGATGCTCCTGCCCTGGGCCTTGGCATTTACAAGCACAGCCTCCTTCCTGCCCGAGCCCCTTCCAGTCCTGCCAACCACTCCTTCCCTTGCTATCCTCCCCAACTCCTGCCCCTTGATAGGTTTTAAAGAGATTTAGGCATTGCTGTTATTACAGTTGCACTACTGGGCTCATGAGTCTGAAGTGTTTAGGCACAAATGCCAAGAGTAATAACAAAGAATCCTCAGTGCCCTGGGGCTGCAGCTCAGAGATGAGGTTCCAGACCCTGCATGGGGAGAAGCTGAGGAGGGGGAGTCCTCCAGAGCAGGAGGTGGGTGGCAGGCGAGGTGCAGTGTGGTGAGGTCTTTGTACCACCAGTCTCCTCCCATGGGCTCATGGCTGTGAGGTGTAAAAGAGCCATGTGGCTGGTTTTGGAGCTGTGAAGTTGGTGTGAGGTCACCTGGGGCTCTGCTGGGTGTGGGCACTGCCCTGGGAGGGACGGTGGCTCTGCAGGGGTGCTGGAGAGCACATGGCCACTGTTATTTCAGCAGAAGCTCTCAGCCTTCTACCACACAGCAAGGTCATTTTGGCCCCATTTCAGTGTTTTCTGGCAACTGCTTCCTCAGGGATTTTGCTCTCATGATATGTCCATGAAGCCCATCAGCTTGAGTGTGTAGAATACATTGGGTGGCAGCTACCTACTAGCTGTGTGTTGAACTATATAATTAACCTCATCAATCTGTCCCTCTGGGCCTGTGATGCTTTGGGAAATGCAGCAGAAGCTCTCTGAGATCCCTGATTTCAGCACACACAACAGAACCAACGAGGTTCCCTCCTGTCTCTCCTGACGGTGTTTCCTCTAGCAAAGGAAAGTTTTTACGATGATGCTCATCCAAATCTGAGAAATTTTTTTTAGGTGAAAGGCTGTAGCAATTAACAGTGACAAATACTCATACGTGGTTGTACTGGACTCATGATGGCTGGGGATGTAGAAGAAATATGTGGTGATTAGGCCTAGCTGGGAATTGAACCATCTTTGTGGCAAGAAATTTAAAATGGTTTGGAAGTTATCATTTTGCCTGGCCTGGCTCAGGGTATGGAGCAATCATAGGAGCAAAACAGACACAGATAGTTCTGGTCATTAAGCCTTTAGGATGTTACCACTGCCTCGCACAACAGCCACAAATAAACCCATTAATTTGGGAATGACTAATTGCTGCAGTGAGAGTGTGATATGTGAAAGCAGAGCCTTGGATGGGGAACGCTGTTCCAGTCCTTTCTGATGGAAGTTTGAATTCTAACGGCATATTGGCATCTCATTTTCAAACAAGATTCTAGAAAAATGCTGTGAAACTTTCCTATTTGGAAGTGTAACTTTCTGAGAGTAACTCAGCAGTGGTTTGTCCCTGTGCACAGTCTATTGGATCAAAAGTTCAATTTCTGCATAGTCTATTACTTGCATACTCAATAAAATAGGATGCACGAATGGCTTAGCCTTTTTTTCCCTTTTTTTTCCCCCACTAAATGCAATTTTTCCCCTCAAAGATTACTGAAAATTACTTTTGCAAGTCAGTATGAAGGCTTATCAGTCCAGTGGTGTTCAGATCCCATATTAACTGCCTCACATTACTGTGAACAAGAACTGCTGTAGAAACCAATGGACTAAGAATGTAAAGTACATAGCACTGATGTATGTCCCTGCAGTAACCCTTTCCCATCTTAGGTACTTGACAGGCTCTTCTTCCACAAACAATTATGTCTTATTTTAAAAAATGCTCTATTGTAGAACTTAAACTTTCCTGATGCTTTGGGGCCATATCAGTCACAGCTTTTGTAACTGATGAGCACAGAGAGCAAACACTCCCCACTAAGGAAACATGTAGAAAGATTGCTTTCACAGCATGCTCAGGGCATATTAAAAAAATTATGTTTCAGCACAAAAGGAAAAGAATTTAGCCAGTGCCTGTCAGGCTGCTTTAAATATTTTATTTTTCCTGTCTTCAGAATCAGTGTGTCCCAGAAGAAGCCATCCCTTGGGGCTCAGCCCTTCAAGGGTACAGCATTCTTCAATCCATTGATTTTAGTGGACCTTGAAGGCACTTAATACTTCATAGGCTCAGTCCCATCCTCTAGACAGGTTACCCTGTGCATGCTTGCCTATTACAGCTGCCAGGAGATCTAATACCCTTTGGTTTAGCTGACAAAGGGAAGGTAGACAAGCTCACAATAAAAACAAGAAGCCGACTTTTAATAAAGGAGCCAGACTCCCATGGGTTAAATTACCAAAGGATGGGCTCTCCCACCCTACAAAGAATGTAGAAGGACTCTACCTTATTAAAAAAAAAAAAGAAAAAAAGAAAAAAAGGCTACAGTTTGTGAAGAGTTTGTGGATTGCATGCAGGAACTGCAAAGCCAAAGTCTCCTTCTGCAGGATATATATGTGACAAAGTGTCTGAACTGATAAAAACCCAAATGCAAATATTTCAGAAGAACATCAATGTTGAAAACTGAAGGGCTTAAATGCCTCAGCTTTGCTTTCTTGTAGGACTGTGAATTGTCTTTCTTGTGTGCATCAGTCAGTGTTTGCATTGTCACCAGTCACAGGTTCTGTATTTCATGCAGGGCACCTGTAGCCACTCAATATTTCTTTCCATCCTTATCCCTCAACAAGAGGCACAGACCTGACATAGAAAGGCTTCAGATGCTGCGGTGCTCCCTGCACAATGTCCTTCCTTTCCTGCCCTGTCCCCATCACGCACAGGCTCCACAGTCACTACTGAGCACTTTTCACATTCTGCAAGAGGAGGAAGCCTGTAGAGATGAGGAAATGAGGCACAGAGCAGTGAAGGTCAAAAGTTTCCATTCCCTTTTGGTGCCCAGTTTGAGACATCTCAGTGGCATTTCTCAGAGCTCAGCATCACCTTTGCAGGTGGCAAAGGGCAGGGTGGCCCTGGTGGGCTCCTGCCTCGTGTCCCCAGGGCCAGGGAGATGGGCTTGGCTGATTCCACCCTCCACCAGGGCATTGGCTCTTGAGAATGACCACACACGGGAGGAAAACAGCTTCAAAATGCCACAGCACCACCAAAATAGCCCTGCTCTGTAGACCTGGCATGGCATGCAGGGTTCCTTAAACCCTACAGAGTCAACCTTTACCGTTCATTCAGTTCCCAACCAGTCACCTCTAAGCCGGTGGTCTCAGCCAGCTGCTCGTGGTTTGCCATTTGCAGGGAGGGCACAGGGGTTTTGTCAGTGTGCCAAAGAGCAGATTTCTGGTGTGCCATCGTGAAGGACACTCTCACCAAAAGGCAGAAGGCAGGACAAATGTCAGACCCTTAGAAATACCCAGGGATGGTGCAGTCGCAACACAGGGCAGAACTTGGTTCTCCAGGGAACTCTCCTTTTCACAGAATCGTAGAATAGTTTGAGTTAGAAGGGACCTTAAAGATCCCCTCATTCCAACCCCCCAACCATGGGCTACTTTCATATATACACCTTTCACCAGTCCAGGTTACTCAGAGCTTCATCCAGCCTGGCCTTGAACACTTCCAGGGGTAGGGCAGCCCCAGCTTCTCTGGACAACCTGTTCCAGTGCCTCATCATCTTCACAGTAAAGAATTTTTTCTTAATATCCAATCTAAACCTGCTCTCTTTCAATTTGAATCCATTCCTTCTTGTCCTGCCCTTGCCTCTAAGCTTAGAGGAAAACCAAGAGCTGCCAGATCTTCCACTGGATCTAAAAGCAAAACCCCCACACTCATTTGGTTTATTCCTGATGTATATGTTGTATTCCTGTAAAAAATAAAAAAAAAAGAAATTGTTTTAAGCTGTGCCTTGGCACAGGCAGTCATGGAAGCTGGAAGCATAGAGAAATTCAAAAAGGAATATATGAAATTCATTCAGAATGTTAGATGCCCTTCCTTTGGAAGAAAAGCTGTTCCCTCCAGTACTGCTCCTTGTTCCCCTTCCTTCCACATCCTCACACATGGAGATTTGCACATGGCCAGTCAGAAACCAATGGTGAGACTGGTTGAACTATAAGTCTGACCCACACTTGCAGTTCCCCTGGTCTTAAATTTGCCTGCCCGAATATCAGTTGGATAATGCTAGTTGCAACCTGGACAAAAACACAAATAAGCCACGTGGAACAAGACATTGTGTATGCAAAGTAAATCAGCATGCACAAGCTACAAAATCAAAGCCATGCTGCCTGCTGACAATCGTTTGCCTAAAATAAGAAGTAGGTCTGTCCATAGGCACGAAGAACATACACATTACCTTCCCTCCATCCTGCAGAGCACTTTAGGTGAGTGAGTGATTGTCTCGCTTGGGCAATTTACATGAGCGGAAGTGTGACAAATGGGGACAGTCCCTACCTTGAAGTAACAGGCCACAGAAGGGAAGTTTAGCAAAAACAGGAGTCATTAATAGTCATTCCATCTCGCTCAGTAAAGCTTAATTAAAGCACTGATATGTTTTTGACTGACCTTATTTTCATACCTGATAATCAGTAAGCTCATTATCATTTTTTAAGCTTGGTTTTGAATCTAGCTAATTAGCACTCTGCGGGTCAGCATCTAAGTTTAATAAAGACATAGAGGAAAACTCCAAGATCTGCATATTTTGGATGCTCCCTGCAAAGGCGAGTGGTCATCGGGTAGCACCACCAGCACAAGCCTGACCTGGCACTGCTCTGAGGTGTTCTGAGGTTCTGGGTTAGCATCAGCCACACAGTGGGGACAGGACAGAGAGGAGTTTCCAGCTTTGACAATCAGGGCCTCAAAAATGGCTCAAACATCAGCTTTCTACAGTTGGAGCCTTTGAAGCTCTGATCTGTACCGAGCAGGTCTGGAGAAGAGCAGGGCACAGATTTCACACGTCCTCGCTGCGCTTGCAGGTGTATGTGGGAAATGAATGACAGGACAAGAAGAGCACAGTTTGCAGCAGTGGCATTTCCAGGAGGAACATGGCCCTCTCTGTGTTCAATGAGATGCTCAGCTGCTCATGGGATAGGCCCCAGCCTAGGCTGGATAAACTTTTCTTTGCTACCCACCATCCTTCCACCGGTTGTCTCTCCTGGACTTCTCCTCCTGCTCTGAGTTTCCTCAAGGTCTCAGCCTGCAAGTCCCTCAGTGGGAGAGGTCCACTTCAATAAACATGAGCTTCTACCACAGGAGACACAGCTGTGGGCTGGAGAGTGCAAATTCAGGGCTGTTAACTGGGATTTCCAGCTAGAAAACTGTCAGGACGAAATGGGGAGAAGCAGTACTGAGAAGGGTTACAGTCCTTTCTCTTAGAGGAGGGCAAAGACCCTCAACCACATTGGCCAGCAAGTAAGGAATGACAGTCTGGGCCACATGTGGTGCTCCTCTTGTGATCATATCTGTGCTTATCATTCCTGTGCAAAGCAAACTGCTTCCATCTTCAGCGGTCAGGAACCACCAGCAGTTTAAATGCTGAGAAAACAAATAATTACAATACTCAGCACCTGGCTTGCACTTTGCACATTGAGAGTGCTGCACAGCCATCAGCTAATGAACTGAATGAGGTGTTCAATTACACAATGATTGTTAACGCTCAGTTAAAATCTACAAAACTGAGCACCAAATGGTGGAGCTGCAATTTCAGCTGCCGGCTTGTAGGCACTTCCTTCATAATCACGGATGGTGCTTAGCAATACTTAAAACAATCTATTTCTCTTCTTCCACCAGCTTTTCCTGATGTTCATGTGCAATGGCCTGTTCTTAAATGATCCTCTCCTTTTTTGGGAGCTTGTAAATCTTGTGTTGTAAAACTCTGTGCAGTGTATGTGAGGTATGCTAGGCAGGCTGTTGATATTCTTGGATGAAGGCTCTCTTGCGAGGCTTTGTCAAATCCATGGTACACTCAGAAAATGAAAAAAAAAAGGGGGAAGGCAGAGTAGTAAGCAGTAAAAAGAAGAAAAAAAAGTCTGTAAAGTAACAAAACCATTCAGTAAAATGTTTATATCTACCATAACTGAAACTTAACCAAGTCTGGATTTTTTTTTTATGACTTAGAATTTGACCAAACCTTCAGCATCTTCTTTATCCATGCAGACACATAGTTATAACAGCCACATGATCAGCTGGAAAATTAATGGCTGAAGCATGTGATAAATTGCATTTATTCTTCACCTTTAGCTGTTTCACCCATTTGTTGGCCATCTCCTTTGCCCTGCACACAGTGAGCTGTCACTGTGGGACTACCTCTCCTGTCCTGCTTCTCCCTGGAAGAACTGTTTTGTGCCTTTCAACAGCCAGCCATAAAACTGCTGCTTCATTTTCATCCCAGCAAGAGGACAGGAGCCCTCCACCCCCAAAGGCAGAAAATTCCCATTTCTGACAAGTCCTACCCCACTGATTCCCTCTGTGTTGCAACTGTTCCCAGAACCAAGTTTTTATTCCCTTACCTGCCCAGGTCAGGCACAGCTGTCCCCATCGTGAGGGCTTTAGTGAACACATGGACTCCAAGGATTTATTTCCTCAGCAGGAGCTCCCATGGCTGCTCAAATCCTGCCCATGTTGTCCTGGCAGGGAAGGGCATCAGGTCCACATAATTCAGGATGTCCACCATGAGTGTGCTGAGATGAATTACACTGATGCACTTTCTCCAGATTGTGCTTTTTAAAGAAACTCATGTTGCTTCAGCAGTTATCTTTAAGGGATTGAACAACTTTTACAGTCGCAGAAGGGAAATTAGTAAGACCTGCCAGATTGGAGAAAGAAAAGATTCTAAACTTCTAAACTTGAGCTATCATATTTGAGGACAGGTATAACAAAATGCAAGCACCCCCTGCCTCTCAGAGAGGCATTAGCAATGTTTATGTATCCCCAGTTTTGCAGACTCTGAAGACAAAGAGAGCTGCAGTTGGACTGAGATATCTGCATGCATCAGAGCCCTGCAAGACCTCAAAATATTGCTGCTGTAGTGAAGTATTTCTGGCATTTGAAGTTAGAGACTGGGACAAAAAACTCCAGGGATCTAATCCTGGTCATGCTAGTGAATTATGGTGTGACTCTCAGCAAAAAGTTTACCTTGCCTTTTTGTGGGCATTCAGCTTGTGGGGCTGCAGAGTCTCCACAGGACTCACCTGCTGCCCAGGTGAGCTGGCAGGGATGAGGACTTCATCTTCAGTTTTATGGCTGTCTGGCAGTCCCCAGATCCTTTCATGCTGCCCTCAGATCAAATTCCCAGCGCCCCAGCCCCACACACAATCTATCCCCTCCCAAGGCACTGCAGCCCTCCTGTCCCCCTCCCTCACAGGGTCCCTGCTGGCCCCAGGCACTCACAGGGTTTCGTTTGCTTACCACAGCAGTGGTGCCACTTTCCACACTCACCTTGCACCAGAAATCCCACACCAGCTCAAACAGGAGAAGGTTTCCACTCTCTGGTCATGAAGTGCTGCAAGGGTGCTTCACCCTCCTGCTATGTGTACTCACATGATTTGGAAAATCTTTCATTAATTAGTTGAAATTGCATTAATACAATAACGGAAATTATTTTTTTTTCCTTTGGGCTGAGGGAATAAACAACTCTCCTACAAGACTCTTCTATAGAACAAAGCTATGGAAGCAGCAAAGACTGTACTTTTAATGAAATGTGTACATTTACTTGTAAAAATGCTCTGCGGATGCATATGCTGGGTTATAAACAGCTGAAAATCTGTCTGATCAGCAAGTCTACAACTAGCTACTAATTAGGTGTATCTCATTTAGGAAAACCCACTCGGCTGCCTGGGTTTTGTTTTGGGGGGGGACAGGACAGGAGAGCAGGAGAAGGTGATGGTTGTGCTGGAGGAGCAGCAAGAGCAGAGACAAAGCGAATTTGGAGAAAATCTCTCTCATCCTCTCTCCCAGACACACAGGCCAGACCCATTAGCATCTCTTCTGACAGACTCTGTGTTTTAACATTTCTCTTCTCCATCTCAGAGGTTTTCACTGTCTGCTAGAGAGAAACTCCCCTGGCAGAGGAGTGTGTGACCCTGTGCTGCTCCTGAGTGCAAATGCTGTGGGGCCAAGGTCCAGCCCTCTCTCATGTGTGGGTCAAAGCACCAACACATTTTAGATACAACTGCAGCAGCTGTAAGGAAAGCAGCCCTGCTCTTGGCACCTGTGAGCAAATAGAGCACAGTCAACAACACATACAGTAGTCCTTAAAAAAAGAAAAGTAGTCTTCATAAATGAAAGTTTCTTGGCTATGATCATTAAAATAAATGGAAGCAAAGAGATTAATAATGAAGTAACCCAAGCAAATCAGACAACATAGCCTGCCTCCCATCCATTTCCATCTGAAGTTCATTTTGGCTCCTGCATCTGAGCCTGAGTGGGTTTTCCTGATTGACAGATGATAGCTCACGTCCAGGTATGATTATTTTTTTCCTTCTTTTTACACTCAAAGAGTTTTAGAAGGCATGGCTTTGGAAATACCCATTGTCTGAGCCCAAAAATATATAGGTGGTTTCTAAATTGATTTTTGTAGACAGATGCTATTTCCATTTCATTTCACTTGAGAAGAAGAAGTTATCTCTACAGTTATCTTGCTGGCTGCTACAAACAACAGCAAAATACCAAAGGGGAAAAAAAAACCAAAAAGAAAAAAAAAGAGAAAAAGAGTTGAGGATAATTTTATACTTAGACAAAGAGATAAAAATAAAGTCATTCCCTTATCCACCGGATTCAGTGTGAGATCATGATGAAGATTGTGGCAGTAACCTGGAGAAGCATCTTCCCACGTGCTCTGCACATGAGTAACCCCAGTCAGAGCCTACCCTCGCATGCCCATGGTTAAGCACACGCTGAAGCACTTTGCTCTGCAGTGTCAGCAGATGTTTTCCAGTCCTTCACCCCACTCCTTTGAAATCTGGAGGCTGGATCTGAAATCTGGATCAACCATGAGCCCTTGGCTGTGCAGAGCAGCAGCGCCCAGCCCAGTCCCTGCTGCTGGGGGAAGGAGAGGTGGATGTCAGCGACCACCTCCAAGGGTTGGGACTGGGTCTGGGGCAGGAATATCCCACCCTTGAGCATCTCCCAGCCCTGCTGCAAAAGGCATCTGGTGTGGAGAAGGCCGCAGGGCTCCTCCCTGCTCAGCCAAGGGGTGGGAAGACATTCTGGGAGATGACTTGTTGGCTGAATTCCTTCAGAGAGGACTGGACTGATGTGGCTGGGATCACACTGCTCCATTAAGGGTGTGGCAGGGTTTACTGAGCCTTTTTATTATTACATAACTCCAAATAAACAAAATAAATAAATCATATCACTTCAATGCTACTCTGGTAGGTGCAATGGAAAAAGCAAAGATGGATGGATAATGTCACATTTTAGCCTAACAGACATACAGTTTCATGTTATATTTACACTGTTTGATACTTAGCTGCATCAGTATCAGGATATTAAAATCATTTTTTAAAGATCAACAATTAAGCCTAGATTTCATTATTATTCCGAGCATACAAATTCACAGACCTGTTGTATTAAACACAATACAAATATCAGACTGTTTGTAATTGTACTCACACTTAATTGCACATTCTGGCACATTATGGGGTAATGATGCTTGAAGTTACCAAACAGTTCAAAGATGAAAGGCCACGCAGCCAAAGATTTTAAAATAAAGATCCTGATTTGTAAATTTATGGTAATGTACTAAATTTGATCTCTTCCCCTCATATAAATAGCTGCATATAATTATATAATTATATAATTATATAATAATTAGCCAGTAGTCCCACAGCAATTACAGGGTTATTCCATGGGTATCTGAGCCCTGATGGTGATGGTGATACCTGGCATTGCCCCCTGCCTCCCACTCCACATCTCGAACTTTTCAGTGGCTGCACATGTGAATATATCCTGAGCTTTCCGTGTCCATCTTGCAAATTTTGCCAAGGCTCTACTTTTATCTCTGGTTGCTGGTGCTGTTTAATTGCTGGTTTGCAGATAATAGAAACACAGAGGAATATTATTCATTCATCTTCAAAGAGCTGGAAGCAGAGAGTCTGGTGGGGCACCCAGGAAGCCTTGCAGAAGACTGAAATGGGAAGGCAGCATTTTTATCACCTTCCTCATTCAGAAAAAGAGAGAGAGAGAGCAAGAAAGAGCGAGGCAGCCTGACCAGGAGCCAAAAGGAGATGATTATGTGGTTATCCAGAGGGATTCTTTCTATTACTTGAAAAATCAGAGTGCAGATTTAGAGAGACAGGTTGATGTGCTCAGGAAGATCAATGAATATGAGAGGGTCATTGCTGGCATATGCTGGGGTTTAGAGGTAAGTGGCAGCTTTGGAGGCAGTGACAGGAGGAGGGAAGGAAGCAGCTGGTGGTCAGTGGCATGTCCTGGGCTCTGCCCTGTTAAACAGAATCCCCTCCCCAGGGAGAAGAGGTGGCACTGTGGCCTTGAAGCAGCAAAGTTGAATGAGATTGCAGCTGTAGATGTCAAGGAGTGAAATTTCAAGAACAAGCAAGTGCAAGAGAAGCTCAGTTGGAGCTTAAGGCATGCTGCTGGTGGGAAATGGTGAGGAAGGGGCTCAGCAGTGCTTGCAAAACTCAAACAAAAGACTCACCTAACCAAACACTCTCAGTATCCCACGGGGTGAGAGGTTTTTCGAGTGTAAATGTTTACCTGCACGGTTCTTTTATTAAAACACCTTGCAAACCCTTGTCATGAACAGTTCCAAGATGCTCTCCTGTTCTCTGCAGCCCTTTTGTTTCTCCTGCTCTGCAGACACTTCAGCACACGCACCCAGCCCTTGGCCAGGCAGCAAAAGCACTTGGTCCTGCTTTTCAGCACAAAAACCATCCATCTGTTACACATTGATAGAGAGAACTGCTGAGGATACAACAACTAGAAATATTTTTCTTGGCAAGGAGGAAGAGGCTTGGAGAGAAAGCAAGTTAGGGACAATAAAGATAGCCAGGAACTGTGAGCACTGACCTCCAGACGCATCCAGGGTCGTCAGGGAAAGTATATCAAGTGTTAACAGATATCAGGAGCCAAGAGCTAATTTTAAGGAGGGCTGGGAGATATTCTTGCTAGTTCAGTCAGCAGTTTAAAGCAATAGTGGCAAACAAATCTTGGAGATTTTTGCCTGTATTTCACCCACTGTCTTTTGCAGATGCATCCGTATTTCCAAAATTTAGAAAGTTAAAGTCATTGATTCTTAACTTAGGGCAACCAATAAACACAGAAAATTTATTTTTCAAATTGTTGGTGTTGTATGGGAGTTTCTGTCTGTATATGATATATATGTGAGACTTAGAGATACTTGTAAACACATATTTGCACATGTATATCCGTTTGTTCATGGACTGTATCTGGGAACAGAGATCTATACAAAAGATGCCATTAACTTCACATTCAGGAGTAAGAGCATCCATGTGAACAATTGATCTGCCATTGAGAAAATATTTGAGTATTGTAAACTGCCAAACCAGGAGACTGATATAAAAGTTAGAAAGGTTTCAAAAACCAGGGGACTGATATAGAAATTAGGAAATTAAAAGTAATCAGATTATTCAGATGGAACTGTTGTATTTCATTCTAAGTGCAGTAAATATATGGATTACTAAGCCAATAAGACCACTGAGGCAAAATCTGGCTCATGCTGTGGAAAAAAAATGATTTCTTATAATTTTTTTTGTAATTTCTACTTGTTCATGGACATAAAACAAATATTTAGCTGACTGACTGACCAATTTGCCAGTAAAAGTTTGAAGTGTAGTTCAATTGATCATTATGGATGAGTTTTTTACTCCCTTATTTATTTTGAAGACAAATTGCCGTAGTTATTTTCTCTGTTTGTTAAAATCTGCTCATTTCAAGTGCTCCATATGCAATTTACATAGTGAAATAATAAGCTCTTGTAGTGACTTATATAATGCTGGAAGCCCTGCTGAGCTCTCCCTGTGGTGTCACTCATTCCAGAGGTGCAGTTCTGGGATGAGCATGGTCAGGGCTTGAGTGTGAGCACCAGTCTGTGCAAAGGCATTTGGGCACTTAAGCTGTTTTTGTACTTTAACAAACAGGTCACCATCTTTGTTTCAACTTTTGGGTGTTTTTTCCAACCTGGTATGGAGCAGGGACAGATGAGGATAAGGCAATAGTTCATAGAGAGTTGCTTCCAAGAATATCTTGGGACCAGGTCAGGAAAGGGGTGGTGTAAGCCACAGATGTGTCCTTAGCCCCTGCTCTGCTGACCTGGAGAAGGACCAGGGGAAATGCTGCCTTAGGGGTTGCTGCTGTATCTCAGCCACCCCTGGACCCTGCCTGACATGACTCTGGGTGAAGAGGGGTTTGCCCTGCCTACTATGACCTGTAGAAAGGGATCACATACCCAGATGAGGTGGTCTTTGAGATTATCCTGGAGGGGAATGGACAGGATTCAGCCTTTAGTTGCACAAATGAAGGCAGGAGACCCAGGATAAGTGTGGACTAGGCAGGAGGTATAAAGATGCTGGAAAAATGGATTAAAAAAAGCTGTTCTCTGGTTCACCTGCCGTGGTGTGATGATGCATTCATGAGTGTGAAAACGTTGGTGAGGAGAAACAGACTGACCTTTGTGGGCATTGACATGTAGCAAAGTGGCTGCAGAACAGCCCTGTTTGCTCACCAGCACAAACCAAAGCCGCGAGCACAGAGGCAATGGCAGAGCACGTGGGACTCTCTGCATTGCCTGTATTTACATAAAGAAATTTCACTCCAGTTAAAGCTTCCTTGGGAATACGTGGGAGGTGCGGGGAGCTCTTCAGCAGAGGATGCTGTCTCAGCCTTATATAAATACCTGTAGAATTGCTCAAATAGTTCATTAGTAGCTTATGAGTTTGTGTGCCTGCATTCCTCACTAGCTCTAATTGCAAGGATGTTGATTCCTACTGCATCCGAGCAGAGCCGGCGAGCAGATTCTCTGCTCTATTGCACCATTAAATGAGGTGTTACTGTGTTTGACTCGAGCTGAAAAGGATCCCTTCCCAGTTAGTAAAGAGACCGGCTAGGGCTGACCTAGCTGGGGACAGATTTCCTTCCAAATCACAGAGAAGTACTCCTGAATATGAGATGTTAATTGTGGCAGGAATTAAGGATTAAACAGTCATGGCTTCAGGTTACTAGAGGGAACTGAAATCAGGATTACAAAGGAAACTGGGCCATGCCCTCACAATGCTATTACCCCAGTTCTTGAATCTAAAAAACCTTAGGAACTCATCCTCAGTGACCAATAAAAACTAGTCTAAATTGTGCTTACTGAGGCCTGAGGAAAAGAGTCATAATTGTGCAGCCATAGTTTGGACACCTTTCAAGGCAGAAGTCAACATCAAGGGCAAAAGAGTGAAATTCAGCCCTGATTCATACCCTCTACAGCCTTTATTAGGGCCAAAGCTCCAGCACTGGCCACAACTCCATCTCTTGCTTAGGAGAGTCAGACCCCACTCCAGAGCCAGCCTCACACCTTGAGTCCCTGCAGAGAGAGCAAATACCTTGGAAGAGCATTTTCCTATGGGCAGAGGCACCTGAAGTCCCTGTGTGAGTTCAGCCTCCAGCCTGGAGGACTCCATCTCGATGCCCCACAGCACCTCCTGAAGGGCTCAGAGTGAGGGCAGTGACTCCCATTCACATTCTTGGGGGAGATGCTTCTCACATGGGCTAAATATTGATTATGACACCAAACCCTGTTCCTAACCCCAGAATAAAAAGCCAGGGAGATGAATGGGGGGGAAAAAAAAGAAATTCTGTGGATTAAATTTATGACATAGTAGCACATACTTAATAACCAATTAAAGCCAAGATTTATTGGGAGCTAAATTGCATTTGTATTATAAATAGAACTAGAATATACTGTTACAGAATAAAAGCAAAACATTTTAGCATTTAATATTGTAAAAGACAAAGCAATCTAATGGACCCTAAATGTTAATGGGTGTAAAGATTTACACTTTAATTGCATTTTCAAGTCATCTTATTTTACTGTACTCTTTTTTCTATGTACATAGAAATCAACAATGTGCTGCAACATTATACTTAGTAGCAGCAAGACTGACTTAAGGAAACCTATTATTATAGGCAAGACCAGTTTATTATGTATAAATCCTTGCAAACATTTTAATTGAAATGAGCAGTGGACTTTCACTGACCTTGGCTGCATGTGTGTAAGACCTTCATAGAAAATTAAGCTGGTGAAAAGTGTGTGTGAGAAGCCAAGAAGGGAGGGAGTGGAAACAAGACAATTCCTATATGTAAAGCCAACAAATAAAATGTATTAGATATTAATTTATCTAATAAGGGTTTGCTTTATGGCAGGGAAAAAAAAACAAAAAAGCAACAACCCTAGCAAATGATGAAACTTGAAATTACATCTGATTAGATTATCAATTAATAATATTGTATTTATTAAAGTATTATCAGCTACGATCCAAATTTGGGAAGACACCTGAGGTTGGTGTTTTAGGACTGCTTTCACAGCATATAGAAATGCTGCAAACTTCCCAGAAACTGATTCTTGGGCTCATAAAATTTCTCTTCCAGTTTGTGTTACTGCTTCAAGATTCATCAGCTGAGTTACAGTTATGGCTGAATCTAACTCATATTACATTTGAAAAAATAAATGTGCACTAAAAGTAATTAAAGCATGTTGGTTCATGAATAATACACCATTTTACTACTATTTGCAGAGTATAATGAGACAAGCTACTAAATTGACAATGAACGCTCTATTATGTGATTGCCAACTGTTTTATAAGATATTGAACAGATTCATTTATTCTATCATCATGTGCATTATCAAGCTATTGCTTTTTAATAAATTAATTTCTCCTGTGTCTCCAGAGCCTTACTTTGAAATCTGGCTGAAGGCATAAATGGAATTAATTCTGCGGTCTGGGTTTGAGCCGCGGTGCCTCGCAAGCCCCGCCGCTGGCAGCGGGCGCGGAGGGGATTTCTCCGGGTGGCCCAGGGGCTTCATTGCGTCGGCAAGGAACGGCTTTTAATGGCCAGCCCACAGAAACAGTGGCCCCTGCAGGGCAGGGCTCCCTGACAGCTCTTGTTTATCAGGGGCTCTCCTCGCCAGGCATCCCCGGTCCCCTGCCCTTCACCCCCATGCACCCACCCGCCGTAAATTGACCCTTTAATTGTGCGGCAGCCTAAGCCCGCTGACACCAGCCGCCGACTGCAAAGCAGCACTTAATCCCTGCTTGGGTGATAGTGTCATTAGGAAAGTAATGTGATTGCGGGGAAGAATCTCCCATCTCGGCCGCGGGCCGGGCTGGAAGGGAGGATTATCTGCGAGCCCTGGGCTGGGGCTGAGGCAGCGCGGAAGGTCCGCGCAGCCCTGGGGCTGCCGAGCTACTTCGCTCGGTGGTAAACAACTTCTAATTGCGGCTGTTGACAGGACTCACTGTGTGTAACTAACCTTGCTGCAATGTTATTATTTCTGAAGGGAGCCTTTCTCCGTGTTTTTAACAATAAGTCTGACAGGTGTCATATTAAAAACAGGGCTTAATTCTAATGCAACTATTCCCACCCGCCTTTCCCTTCTCATTTTTGTGCCTCTGTAATGCATGAATTTCTCCTGCTCATAAAGATTAAAGGAACAGCTTTGCTGGAAGGAAAATACTCATTTGTTTGTAGTCCAGGTACATTTGAGATGGTCTCAGTACCAGCTTCCTTTCTCCTCTCTTCTCCAGCCACGTCGGCTCAATGCTGGGAGAAAAGAGAGGGAGAGAAATAAAGCTTTCCCTGGGATAAGAGGTAATTCAGGATCCATTGAAGCGAAATCTCAGGCTTCCTTTGAACTGTGACCCGCAGCCACTGTCCAGGCTGCATGGCCTGTGATGCACGGCTGGCTGCTGTCCACCAGAGACCCAGCCCAGGCCAGCAGTTCACTTACAAGTTTACACTGGATTTAAGTCAAAATGCTAAAAACGCTGGTGCTCAATCACTGCTAACTGTGTGCTCGGCAGACAGCTCCCAGCAGACTCCGTGCTTGTAAAACCCAATACGCCATGTAAAGTGAGCGTTTATGGAGGTGCGAGGGGTTTAGAAGATTTTTCTTTTCTCCATCCCTCCTGCTTGTATTTTGTGATGCTGCTTTTCAGGTGCTGGGACAATTTCAGCCTTGTCCTATCCCATAGAGGCAGCAGCCCAAGGCACAGAGGGCTGCACTCAGAGAGGCACTCTCCATTTCCATAACCTTCCTCTCAGGCTGCCTGCAGAAGGCAAAGTCCATTTTAAAGCCATCAATTCCGTGTTGATGTGATGATCAGTCGGGACCAGTGTGGCACCCATGCTCTCACTTCTCTCTCTCCTTCCTTTGCAAAAAGCTTACATGTTCCACACCCGCCAGCATCACACGCGCTCCTCAATCCTGGCTAAGAACATTACAAAGCTGCTCAGACTGCTGCTGTTAAAGGCTAACGCCAGCCCAAGGAAAATGGTGCCTTCTTTGCCAGGAGGGATCATAGAAATCCAGTGTACAAAGCCCCTAATTTAGCCTGTGCTCATATATCTGCAGGCACTGCACCAGACCTGTGTGAGGTTGCCATATGAACAACGTGCACGGTGCAGATCAGTCTCAACGCGCTGTGTAATGCTCAGTTTTTACAACAGTTCTTTTAGAAGAGTGAAGATAAGCAGTCAAAATTGTCTCACCAGACATTTCGTGATCTGTTCTGTACCCCCTTAAGATTGATGATTTTCTGGGACTCAAAAGAAAAATATTATTTCTTCCTCTCTTTTTTTTTTTTTTTTCCCTGCATAAGCAACTGGCCAGCAAATTGATAAGAGCCCTTTTTAATTAGCTAGTGAAGTTGTATGGGTAATGTGCCATATAAAAGGTCTATAAAACACAGCAGAATTAATAAAATGACTGCTTCTCATTTAATTCAGGTCCTCCAAAGGGATCCATATGTCTTGCTTTGGTCTGTTTGTAGTACTTCTCTCCACCACCCAGCCACAAATTGATTAAAATCACATTCCTCACTTAAAACTTGAGCCCAGTTGGTAAGAGATACTGGATAGTAATTAAGGTCTGTGCACAGACACAGGAACCCCCATAAAAAAAAAGTACCAAAAGGAATCATTGTGCATCGCTCGGATTATATGCAAACACAGCTCATGTTGACAGCTACCTCTGGATGACTCCATCAGTACACACTTTATCTCCAGCTGTCCAAGTAATTTTCCCAGGATTTCGCCCCTCTTTTTCACTCCTCTCCACACAGATGGATTAGAGCAACAAACGGTTTACATGCTGCACATCATTAGCTATCCTCCCTCACTACCCAGCAGATAACAACTGGGCTCTATCATCAGGACATTCATAACACCTTGACACTTTTACAACTATGCTGTTCCCTGCCAGAGCAATCTTCTCTTTTAAAGCATGAAGCTAATTCACAAAACACCCCTTGGAAAGTACTCTGCAAATGCAACAGGGATGGGGGAGAGAAGCAAAAGCACAGCCCAGAAAAGGCATCTAGTAAATAACATAGTTAGCAGTGTCGGGGAAAAAGAAAAACTCAAGAGAAAAGCAGCACATTCTTTCTCTCCAAGACTCCTTTCTATTTTCCCATTTCCTCTGTCCCAGAAGGGACTCTGTGAAGGGCACCAGCAAACAGCCACCCATCTGTCTGCTGTATTTCAGTGCTTCCATCCTCATGTCATTCAGGCACCTTCCAGGCCTGGCATCAGCCTGTGCATGTCCCTGCCTGGGAACCGTGCCCCTGGTGATGGTTCAGCTGCTTCCCTGGGCGTGGGTTTCACCAAAGGAGCCTCTTGGCAAAGGGACTACTCGAAAGGTTCAGTCAGTCATGTGTTTACTGCTGGGTGTTACTAATGGCTAGTCTAGCTTTCCTAAACTGCCTCCAGTCTCGGGGAATCTTGACTCTAAGAGATTTGTTAATAAAACAACACTTTCCCTGCGTAGGCTGGGACCCTGCTTCAGAACCCACTCGTGCTCAGACATGGATTTATATTTAGACTAAAATACAAACCTACATCAGCCACTGTGTGGAAGGAAACACACTTTAGCAGCATTTTCCAAGCTTCTCAGCATGCCCCCTGCCACCCCAACCATACATTTTAATGTATAGTACACGCTTGTTTAAAAAAGAAATACATAAGGAGAAAGAGTAATTACCGTAGCTTAAATTCAGCCCGATAAGAAGGGCTTGCACAGTCTTAGCAGCTGTTCCACTGCCACTCAGATTATGAAAATATAATCCTAGAGAACCTTGTCAAGATAAATACAGAGCATGAAATGTATAGACAATTTTTCCCCAGCCACATATAATGATCAATTCCAAAGCCACAAGTGATACCAAAGGACAAAATAAGATCTGTCTAGACTTTCTCACTTAGAAGATATTGATCATTCCAATGGTAAACTGGTTAGTATAAGTGTGTTTGGCTTGAAAGGTCATGAGCTTAACATCTGACAAGGAGTTATTCAACCTTGATATAAGTCAAATTATTGCAGTGTTGCTGGAAAGACTTCTCTAATAAAAAACCCTACCTGGTCTGAGAATATCTGGGATTTGTCTTCCAGATGTCAAAAGAAAAAGCAGGACGGGAAAAATGAAGAAGCCAAGATTTAGCATGGGTTTCTGCTGGTTCACCTCTACCTGAGTTGGCAAGCAGAGGTCCCAGCAGTCAGCGAGTGTCTGGGCAGAACAATGGACAGCAGTGGAAGCTGCCCCTGCTTCAAAAGGCACCTCCATTCCTCTAAAAGCCTCTGGCTCTTCAATCCCAGCAGGGGAGTTTGCTCGCTCACCTACATGGACTTGATACAGGGCACCAATACAGGGTCAAAAAAATCACCATGAAAATGGGAACTGTTGACTTTGGAAGGAGAGCAGGGAGGAAAGGGTCGAGCAACGCCCTGCAGTGTGTGGGGGGGAAATGCTCCACGACGTCCCCTGCCAGCACCTCCCCTTCCCAAAGGGCATCAGACACAGCCCTAACCCAGCCTCCTCCTTCTTTATGGGGATAAAACACAGCCCTAACCCAGCCTCCTCCTTCTTTATGGGGATAACTAGCAAGTGCTTATTAGGACTATTAGGAGCTTGATGTGAATTTGCTGGATCTTTTCCAAGAACTATAAATACCCGATCTATTTTGCTTTATTCAGTTCTTTTTGTTTTGCTGATATGATACTAGTTAAGGTTAATGGGGTTTGCTTTAATATTAGACACAGGATCACTTAACTACCTTTAATGAACACTGGAGTCAATGCATTGTGGAGTAATTCACACAGACATTGCCTCAGGTAAATCAACCGGAAAAATGTAAGCCAGTCAAATAAATAAATCTGACCGGCTGTAAATGTGCCAAATTTTACACCAAAATATATTTGAAAGCCAATGACTTAGGCACATCTAGGATATTAAAATGGAGGGTTTGGAGTCTGTTTCTTTTCAATTGCTTTTCCTTTTTTAATGTTCCCTGCACATCCCTCCTGTGCCGAAACCAAACTGAGATTGCAAGAAAAATTATTTTCGCAAGTGTTTCTAATAGAAGCAAGGGCTCTACAGTTTGGCATCTTGTTTTTTTCATTTGGAAAAAGCTTTTTTTCATAGTGGCTATCTCAACACAGGAGAGTGAGAGACAAAGAGGAGAACAGAGAGTGGAAAAAGGAAAATGAAGAGAGAAAAATATGAAGGACAAGAAAAAAGCGAAATGGAGAATGACTGAGTGAAATAAAAAGTAAGAAAGAAAGAAACAGGGAGCAAGTAATTTTATCTGCACTGGAGAAAATTATGACAGTGAAATTCTGGACAGGGAAATACACTGGTGTCAATAAATAATAACCAGAAAAAAGAACCAGAGAAACCCAAACAACTCAGTGAAGTTAAGGGTTAGCTTATTTCATCCTAGTGAAAAACTAAAACCATGCTAACATTAAAAGTGCTCTTACCTTGTAACACTGAAATAGAGAGTGGGGTACAGAGGAAAAACACACAGATGTTCTTTGAAGGAAGGCAGGCAATATCCCTAAGTACAGAATTCTCATAAAAGCGGGCAATATTTCAGCAATAAGGAATGACAGGGGGTTCATTATCGGTTATTAATGTTTGCCTAAATGGAGCATAAGGCCCAGGCCTTCGGGGGAGTGCAGAGCTCCCAGCATCACTAAATTACTGCCTCTTCTGAACCCAGCAATGCCCAGCTCCAGTGCAAAGCTCTGCGGTCGTACACTGTGCTAGACAAGAGCAATTCTGTCTGGCTGTGAAAGGGAAAAATAATGCATGTGTGAGGGCTGCTGCACAGGTGACAGTAGTTAATCACTTTTTCTCCCCAGATAAACTCCAGACAATACAAGGAATTTGGCTGTAACCATCGCTTCAACTTGCAAACCCTCCAACGCCATGAATTTTCAGACACTGCACTATACCAGCATCTGGTCTGTGTAGCACAAACTGGAGAGAACTTCTAGGAGATGAGAAAGACCCCTTTTTTTTTCTTCTCCAAAAGGCTGAAAAGAGGTGTTGTTCTTTCTGGAATAGCCCCTTTTATTTCTTTATTCCACCAAATGTTTCAGTGCAGGATGTGCTGCCCTTGGGAAGGGGCTGCAGAGAGTGGAGGAAGATGAGCGGGCAGGATTTGTTGTCTCCTGAAGCTGTTGCTACAGAGGTGGCACAGCAGGGATTAAAAATGCTATATATTCTTTACTGCTGCTTTAGGAAAGTCTGTGGCATCAGGTAAGGAAGCAGACAAGGAGAGAGAAGCTGAGGCTGCACTTGGGCATTTGACTTTAACTCCTGTTCAACAACTAATCCAATGCAGTATGATTCCAGACAAGAAAAATCATGGAAGGCAGACTGTTAGCAATAAAGCATAAATAATAAGGGGATTGAATAAACTTCTACTAACAATGTGTCCTTCTATTTATTTGTTTATGTTCTGTCTACAGAAAATGTGATGCTGGACTGAGGATGGCTTAGAACAACCTTCTGGCATGAAGACAGCTACAAAGCACAAAATACAAAAAAATGAACTCAGAAAGAAAAAGAAAAAAAACAGCATCTTCTTGGCATCAACAAGAAGCTCTTTATTTTTCCTCAAGTTTTCTTTTCTAAAAAAAAAATGGAACTAAGACATTTGCAGAAATGAGACAAACTTTCTCTTCAGGTGACAATATTCAAGCAAGCATGTTGTTTTATTGAATATAAATGGAAAGAAAAGAAAAGAAAAGACAGATTTGGAATGGGATACAGTATCAGGAGAACTGATAAACTGTGAACTTTCAAGGAAAAAAAAAACTCCTTAAAACTGTGAACTGAGAAATGGATGGAAATACCATTTAAACCCCTGATTACACTCTGTGTGTTCTTAAGGAGACATCATCATCTTTGCTATCTCAACAGTACTTAGTGAATGGTTTACAACATATCTTTTATTGTAATCTTTTAAGAAAAAAAACAGAAATATTTAATTAGCTGTGACTTTACCATTACTGATCAGATGTCTTCCTGCACCTTCTTTTTCTAGACAGAGCAGATGTATTTGCAGCCAACAGTCAAGGGCAGAACAGATTTCTTTCCCCAATAATCTTTTGATTTGCCACACCCAATAAAATCCGTGTAGGGAAAAAGAATCAACAAAACTACCATCTCCCAATCAATACCTAAAGCCTAACAGACAGTAATTATCAAAATAAGGAGGAAATCCCATATTGGGCTATGTACCTACCCATTAATCAAAACAACAGAAATTATCTGCAGCACTGCTTTTCTAAAATAAGACAAAAGATGCCTCCTTGGGTTACACTTTGAACAGGCTATAATCAAAAGAAAGAGAACCGAGACTAACTAAGCCCCAGGAAGCCGCATTGTCCCTTTAACCCGCAGTATTCCCCATCTCCCATTAGTACTTAACATTTTTCACTATGTTGTGACTGCTATTATTTCATTTAACACTGGTTAATCTGTATCTGAGGTACATGGAAACCCTCTAGATGATAAGATTGGACAGGTTCCAGCGCTGGCAGTTTCCGAGCGTGCACACACTCGCGTGTTTTGATCCTTCCAGGAGCTCCCTGCTATTTGGCCTGCCTGCCAATTCGCTCTTGGATCAGCCTCTCGCTCAGCTCCCAGAGGGCGGCGGCCGTGGCATCGCCCTGCGCCTCCTGCGAGGGCAGGCAGCGGCAGCAGTTGTTGAAGTACATCCCGCCCAGGCCCTCCAGCTCCGCCGCCGTGGCACAGTACACTGTGGTGGCTGCTCCTTGTTGCTGGAATTTAAAGGAAAAAAAATTTAAAAAAATTAAAAAAAAAAAGAGAGAGATAAAATAAGCAAAACTATATAAATGTATAGAGAGATATTTTATCGTTTGTTATGATCGCTGTGATTTCCACCGCAGCCCTTTGAAGCTGTGTCTCGTGCGAGCACTGGAAAAGCCCCGTGGCTGGCAGGGCAACCTGCATGGTGACAGGGCTGCAGCCCTGCTGCAGGCACTGCCTGCCTCCTGGACACTTATTCACTTCACTGAGGACTCTTTTCTTTTCCTTCTCTCTCAGAGCTAAAAAAAAGAAAAAGAGAATCCTGAAGCACAGTCCCAAGCTCAGGATTTTTGCCTCTTTTTGGTCAAAACCTGGATTGGTGTCAGGAGCTGCCCAGGTGGTGTTTCACACCACAGCAGTTGAGCCAGGTTTAAAAGCAGCACCTCAAAACCTCCCTTTCTATCACAGAAACACTTGACCATAGGCCCGGGCACCCCTACTGCCCAGTCCCAACCTGCAACACAGCCTGATAGATGGCCTTGGTTTGTTTGGGTTTTCTAAACCTCTTGTGCAAAATTAACCTGGGCACTCCAATTAAGACCTATCATGTAAAGTGCAGTTGGGATTGGTGCCAACCCTGCCCATGGATCTTGGATCAACAGCCTCCCCATGGCAGTTGTCAGGGCTGACGTGTGAGAGTGTTCGCCTGCTGCAGGCAGAGACAGGTTCTGCAGAGACACGAGGCTTTCCAGTGGAGTTTTGTTCTGTAACAACCATCTCTCATGTCTTATAATGCTTTAAGAAATGGAGTGGGTAGATTAGAGGTTTTTGTGGATCAGAAGGGATTTTTTAAAATTTTTCTTGCTTTCTCCTTTTTTTTTTCCCTATCCTTTTCCCTTTATTTATTTTTAATTTAAATACCAAGCGAACTTATGTTCGAGCAGGAAGAATGGGTTTCTCTGAATTTCCCAACAGAAGCCTGCAGATGGAGGGCCACAGGGTTGGGGCAAGCACCCTGGCATGGGCAATGGGCTATTCCCTGGCAGAGACTAAAAGCACAGTGCCAGAACAGCTAGAGAGAGGGCAAGAAGCTATTTTGCTTCGTAAACTATAATTAAAAATAATAGGTGAGAGCGCATTAGCAAAACACAACACTAATTTAAAACCGATAGAGTTTATCTGGCATCTTATGATTATTTATGTACATCTTAGTCCTTTCTGTGGTAACTAATTATGAGCTGATAGGAATCAGAATAAAGAGGCTGCCAAGTGCAATTGAAAAAGTAAATGAAGAGAAATTAGTTGTTGCCGCATTAAGATAATTTAATGGGAAAAGAGAATAGGCTTCAACCTCTTGTGATTTTCCTCCACTGCTCTTATTTTTGGCCTTTCATTTTTACAACCAAGGAAACTCAGGGTGCTGCTAGGGGGTCAACCTGCAGAAGACCTCTACTTTGCATTCTCATCCTTCAAGGACAGGAAGCGGTTTAAAAATTCTCCTTATTTGAGGCATCTCAACTTTGTAGCAGCAAAGAAGTGTGTATTTGTTTGCAAGACATGCATTTTCCTCAGCAGATGGGATTAAACTGATCATGATGACTCCACAGCTTAGAAATGATCTCCCATCACAAGGTAAACCAAAACTGTCTGTATTAAGTATTTTGAAAGGCATATATTTATCAACAGACCAAAATATTTTTAAAGTTAGTATAATACATAGTAATCCTCTTATTAAACCAGTATCTTTTTTTTATAAAAAGAGAAAGTATCTTAAAGGTGGTAGCAGAAATGGAAGAGAGTTCTACTAAAAAAAAAATGTTAATAGAGAACAATAAAATTCCTATGCTCATTTCAACTATCCTATAAAGCTCCACAGGTATGATCACTGTATTCAGCTGTTTAGAATGTCTCAAAGCCCCTAAAGAGTATTATTAGTTTCTTGCAAGCAATTCAACAGGACTTTAATTAGAAAGGTAAAATTAAACTAAATTGCTCAATGCAGAGCGAGAGCCCTCAAGCTATTGCTGAAAAGCATCCGTCCAGCCAAGCTAAACTCAGGCTATCTCTAATAGAATTCAGCTAATTCATGAAATGGAAGTTTATCAGAGCCAGTTTAAAATCCAACCCAAACAATAATTTATCTTTTCAAATGAGTCAAATTTGATGATGTTTAAACAAAATTCTCAGCAGGCAGAAAAACGTCCCAGAGCACAAGGGCAGTGCTTTGTACCTTGAGCACTGACACAAGCTAGACTCCAGAAAAAGCAAATAGTTTTCCCTGTGTGAGCGTAGGATATTTACTTTAAGCGATAAAAGATGATGTGGCTGGAAGCCCAAAGCACTTTATCTTGCGATGCCTCCAGTGTTTTGCTGAGAACTGGATGTAAGCAACGTGCCATTTGCTTTTTGGGTCTGTGTATCCTTACCTCTTTCTAAATGTTTCAATTGTGTTGGCTGTTTTGGAAGAAGGAAATTCAATGGTTCTATCATTGAAAGTACCTTTCTTGTTACTTAAGAGAAATGCAGTTGTGTTTATCCCTTCATTGACAGAGGGTAGAGCTTTAGTATCTCACAATAATGGACAAATTAGGAGAATTCTTCAGACAGCAAAACTATGTAAGAGAAGGTAAATCTCAGATTCTCAGTCATTTAAACACTAACTTCCTTTGGTGAGTGTGAGCTGGTAGCATTCAGACACTTGAGGCTCTGCTTAAGTGACTTGTCCAAGGACAGAGGGGAGTGAGTATCACAGTAATCAAATGCTGCTTTGGGTTGGGAGGGGTATTGAGAGGTCTCCAGCCCAACCTCCTGCCCAAAGTGGGATGCCTGGAAGCCTCATATTCCCATTCATGCCATGCTGAATGGGAATGTTCCCAAAGGATAAATCCCTCCTTTGCATCTATGACTCTGATCCCACAAACCTCTGTGAGGAGCCAGAGCTGCAGATAAGTGCAAACTGCCTGCACTGCTAGTCAGAAGCTGCTCTGTTTCTCAGCAAATATTGTTTATCCCTTATGAACACAGTCCTTTGAATGACATCTTTATATGCTGGGCCTTATGACAGTTTAGTAACAAGTTTTAATTTTTTGCTCATCAGCTTTCCTGTTCACATATCATCAGCATACAACAGCAGAGGATGTCAGGGAATCTAATTAGTAAACAATTCCATACTGCTGATACAAGATGAAACATTCTTAAACCAATAAAAAGAGCACTTTAATCACTGTTGAATGACTTTCAATGCCAAGCGGTTTGTGCCATGTCAGAACATAATTTGAAGAAGATTAGAGTACTATATAAAAGAATTAATGTTAACAACTTCGTTAAAAAATGTCTTAAACAATGAGCTTGTCAGTTGTCACAGACTCTCCCTGATCCATTGTGATTAAGTCCCCCCCCCCAACAATTTCAGCTGATAAACAATGCTAAAAGCGTCAGGCAACCTAAACATTTTTTTCCATAGGTCCATCAGTTCTACAGAGTGCTAATCACCAGAGCTGGGGTCAGCCTTCTTTAACCTGCAACAAAGGCAGTGGGTTGCAATAATGAATACACAGGATAAAGAATTTGTGAGAAGCCCAACTGAATCTTTAATCATGCCTCAATGCCATTTCCGATCCAGTCAAACATTTGAAAGCTGCTGGGCAAGCACCACACTATCAATCTTTCCAGCGCACGTAAAATTACCCGGGAATCTTGTTTTGGATTAAGTTGAAGAGTGTCTTAGTAATAAGGGCTCATCATTCTCTTCCGCAAATCATTTGTCAGTTTTGTAACACAATCTTCCTCTGCAGCAGGGTGGGATTTATACAGCAGTTGCTGTTTATTTATAGTTGAGGCTCAAAGATCTAAATTATCCATCCTTCTAAAATCCTTTGTTGAGTTGAAAATACTAAGTAGCTACTAGTTCATGGGCATTTATTTCATAACTGCTAGCAGTCAATTTGTAACTGATGGCACTGAATGCAAATTAATATTGAATATCTTAACAGTAAAAGAAAAGGGGGTCTTGAGATACAGACATAGTAAAACCCTCATTAATATACGTAATGCATCTGTTAGTATTCTGAGATACCATTTATCTTCCTGATAAGAAAACATATTACACAGTTAATGTTTAGTTTTTAGATTTGTCTACCTTCAAATGCATGTTTATTTTCTAAAATTAGGCTTTTGTTCTGAAGCAAGTTTACATTCCTAGCATATAAATAATAGAAACAAAGCCATAACTTATCTGTATATTTATCAACTATGAATGAATAGGATCCACTCTAAACTCTGTTAAGAGCAAACAGCACTCAACATTGTCTGCCAGGGAGATGGGATCAGCTTCTTTGAAAAGGAGAGGTTTATTTTCTTATGAAAAATTAAGGATAAAGGCCAGCTATCTTGGTAGCCTGAGGTTAAGTTGAGAACAGAGCATTTTAAAAGATGGCCAGTGGAAAGAGGTGAATTCAAAACGACATGAGAGGAGAGTATTTGTGACAAGGGCCAGATTCAAAGTAAGCAGCTCAAGTGAAATATGAAGGCAAGTCCTTAAAACTCTTCAGGCTGCTCCTGTTATTCATATCAAGACTATTAGACAAAGCCAACACATCCTTTACAGTAAAATATCAGATCCACACAAAGGCACTGTGAGCATACCATGTACAGCCAAATAACTCATTACACAGCAGCGTGAGGTAGAATCATGGAGTGGTTTAAGGTTGGGGAAGATCATCAAGTCCAACCACTGACCTAACCTAGCAACCAAGGTAGTATGAACATATTCCAAATATGAAACCAATGGGGTGTCCCACACCTTCTCTGTGCCTCTGATAAGCACCGTGAAGAGCTCATTCTGTTAGAGGGAAGAACTTCTCGCCAGCTGGCTTCAGCAGTGATCATTTTCCCAATTTGATGCAAAATATAAAATCTCCTTGGAATAACAAACAAAATTATACAGAATCTGTTTCCACAACGTTCTGTTCCAAATTATCCAAACCAAACCCTAAAGTGACAGCTGCAGTTTTACATTCCTCAAGCCTCATCTCCACCTGGTGGGAATCAGCACAGGTTTTCTGCCTTCCCAGAGGCTCCACAGATTGGAGCAGTGGCTGAGGATCTGCTCTGCTGCTTGTGGTGAGCCTGATGCTGAAGCACGGAGTGGGCACTGCGGGGTTTGTGCTGCCCGGGGGCAGCTGGGAGAAAACTGCCCTCAGAATGGATTTGTCTCCTTCTGATATTGCTAGAAAACCCCTGGGATTGAGATGCAGAGCTTTCTCAAACTATACTTATTCCTTTCTCTGTAATTTGAATTGGTAGTTTTTTCCTATCAAGGCCAAGTCCTTGTGAACAACATGGAGCACAATGACCTCTTCTGAAAAACACTAGCATGTCTAAAATCCTCATGTCCTCACTCAACCTCCAGGATTCCTCAGTATCTGAAGTGTTTTTAGGAGCAATCTTAAGAGCTGTTTGGTGATATCACCCATGGCTGAGGCCAGTTGTAGCTGAGGGAGCTACTTCTCAATGTCAGGCATTACCCTGCTCCTTTTCCTACTGGGATAACTCAGAGCTGTGAGGAACAGTCACTTTTCCAACAATGCAGTGAACAAGTTTTAGTTTCTCCTGTGAGATGACAGGAGAACTGTTCAGCTCCTGCTGCAGTCCTCTTACTCAGAGCAATCCCAGATGCACAGTTATCTTATGAATAACACTCAGAATATGTATGTATTAATGTCCTGTAAGAAAACAGGATTCCCTGATTGCTTTTTCAGCAAGGAAATATGAAATTGAGACCTGCCTTTGCTATTTTGGGAGAGCGTGAAACTGAAATAATATCTGCAGCTAAAAAAATAAAACTTTGGAGCTGCCAAATATGATCTAAACTCCAAACTGGGCTCAGTTGACTTCAGGTCCTATTTCCACCGAAGTGCCAGCAGGAAAACGTGACCTGAACTGACACTGTATTTACAGTCTTTTCAAAGGTCTCACTGAACCACATCTAAACCAGAGGTGCTCAACCACCTCCCCTTCCCCCATCACCACAATTAAACCAGCAAAGTATCTCTTAGAAGATAATACAACGGATAAACCAAAATCTATAAGGTCTGCTTTTTTCCCTCTGATGTATTCCTTTTTCAACTAATTCCCAACTACAAAGACTCAAAACTCCATCAGCTTCTCTACTTGCAAAGCATAGTTGGTTTCAAGCTGTAACTTTTCTTAGTGTCATTAAGACCCTTACACATTTACAGTATTCTTTACATACATTATAGGAGATAAGTGTGCTATATTCTTTGAGCAAGGAAACTGCAGTAGTTCACGAAAGAGGATTTGTTTTCAACTGCTGAGGCATTAAGACCTAGTGATTATTTCAACTATTCAGTATATGCAGCTATATTTAACTTACATTCTGGGTTTTAACTTTGCAAAAGAAATCGTGTCCATTGTAATAAATGTATTTTGATAATGCACCATGTTGTTTGTGTTATGCAAGCCCCCGTATGTTCTCAATTACAGCAATGATAGCACTTGAAAACTTCCAACCTCCTACATCCGGTATCAAACAGATTGTCTGCAATTATTCCACAGGAGAAAAAAAATACAATACAGGACATGAAGTCAGGAGAACTGGGTTGTTTTCCTCTCTTTGATTCTTCCTTCCCTAGTGAGCTTGGACAAGTCACTTCAACTCCATGTACCTCACTTTTCCCAGCTATATAATGGGGAGAGTACTCTTATTTACCCACCTCACGGGGGTGTTGAGAAGAGTCATTCAGATTTATGGAGTGCTTTCACACTTAATTTGGAAAAGCACTGTGTAAGTATAAAGTGTTCTATTTTAAACCATTGTTAAAATGTGTAGAAAATGTAGAACAAGGTTGGCAAAAACAGCTGACAAAAATGTAATTATCTTTTAAAATCATGCCTATTTTTCTCTATTGTATAAAGTTATTCTTTATCCTGTGAAGCTCTCTGCTACTCTGGGTCCTGTTCCAGTGTCTTCCCTCTCACATCCAGTTTTTTTCCCAGCTCACAGAGAACTTGGTAAAACTCTTACTAGCCAAAACAACAATGAGCTATTAAAAAATAGATGCTTTAGAGGGAAACAGTCCCTGAAAGGGTGATCCATGCATTCATCTCTCCCACCCTTTGCATATGCTAGGCAGATCCACCATGGCATACCAGGGGTGGGATTCAGTTGCCTAACATGGATCTTGAGACATCTGAGCTGCCTCAGGATATCCCACGTGCTCCACAGCTGTCCTTCAGAAGGGCACATATTTCCCAGAGGTCTGGTATTGTGTCTGGCAGCCCCTCACAGATATCTCAGCTAAAACCACACAATGGTTAGGACAACACCAGACTGTGCAACTGAAATGCTTTTGCCACAGCACCTGGAAGGGAGCTGGTTCCCACAGGCAGCACCATATTGCTTTTTTTTTTTTTCCCCAGAATCTTGTTAAAGTCCACAATCAGCTTCTGAAAAATGTTTCAGGATTGACAAATAGCCATCTTAAGCTCCAAAAACTATAATGAAGCCTGTGGCTTTACCTCGCCCCACCAGTGTTTCAGGGCAGGAGCAGCAGCACTCCTCACAGGCCTCTTTATCAACACCACATTTCCAGGCACATCAGGGCTGCAATTCCTTCTCCTGCCCACTGAACCCCTGTTCACACCTGATTTACACTTTTAAGACATCATTGCTCCACTGAAATGGCATTTTTGAACACTGCATGCAAATGTCTATGATATTTTCTTCTCACAGGCTGGTATGGAGCAGTGCAGCAATGCAGTGCTCTCCAACTCATTTCTAGACTTGGGAAAGATCCCTGAGGAAAATTATCGATTTTCATTTTAGATTGTAACAGGGTAAAGGTGAGATCAGGTTGAAGAAATGATGCTGCAGTCCATTGCTTGCCCCTTGCCCTGTGTGCAAGCACTGGCCAGGGCAGTGAGGAGCAAAGAGAATGTCAGGGACAGTCCCTGGGCACCCTGGCACTGCTGGGGGTGCTCACACCTGAGCACCCATGGCAGCTCAGCTGCTGTGGTGCACATTTATGCAAACACCATCATAAATACAAATACTATCACAACTTGTTGGCCACAGTCAAAATGGAAATCCTGTGGAGGATTGGAAATTCTCCTGAGACACATAACCTGCCAGCTAAAGGTGGATTCTTCCAGGCAAGGGCGATCTAAAGAGCTGAGCAAACAGGTTGTTGACAATAAACATATCCTGCCAAAAAAGAGAGATTAGATACACTGCTGCAACTAAATAATCAGAACTGGTCTGCATGGTGTTTGGGCATACACAGATGAGAGTTCATTGAAATCACTTCTGTTATTAACTTATGCTGAATTGAAATGTTTTATGTTTTTGCTGTATGTTTTATGTACTTTAATTATATATATACTTTATATAAATGTATGTATACATACAGTACTGTATATGCTGTATATATTTATATAGCTTTTTAATACTATTACTAGTCCAAATTTAGACTTTTTCATATGCATTATTGCAAAGAATACCATGGCAATGCTGACATTTGGCTTCTTCCTTCATTGCACAGATAATTTTTTAGACTGAATTTTATTTCAGACATGAGTGAAAAAAAAAACCAAACCACACAACACAATGCTTTTTAAGGAAGTGACCTTTTGGGACAGATATTTAACAAGCTGTTTGTTTAGGTTTTAAAGATAAAGACTTTTTCATCTGTTGACACACACACACACATATGCACATACACATACAGACACACACAGTTCAATAACACAATGCATTGAAAAACCACAGGGTGTTATGATGGGGAAGTCATGGTAAGAAAGTAACTACTAACTCTGTCTTCCAGAAACTAATTAAGGGAATGTATTTTGCAATAATACAGATCTAGCAAACAGGCCTCTGAAGTCTAGGCTTAGAGCTGTAAGCCAGGCACTCCTGTATTATGTATGTGTGATTTTCATAGATAGCCTGCTGTAAAGTGTGCCCTGTTAGTGCATCTTTCAGGCTCAAAGACACTGGTCTTGTTAATATTTCATTTAGTACATACTGTAGAGTCTCATTTATATTACTTCTATAATTAATGGTGATAGCTTAGGCACTGCCTTTACAAGGAGAGATCCCTGTATGTTGGTCGATGGATAATGAGAAACAATAGATATTTCATTCACCAGCAGCTTGTTGCTAGTTAGTAGGAAATTATCGTGTGTACTGTTGCTTTAATTGCCAGGGTAAATAATGCCGCCGCTGTGTTAGTGAACATTTTAAAGCACTTGATGCAAATAGACTAGAAACAAAACACAAAAAAATTACCTTTATTATGCTATACCTTAGCATAGGGAGTTAAAAAGGTATGTCTTAAAACATTTGCGTTCTATCATGCAAATATATCTTAATATGCATGTGCTGACTATTCAACTACTGTATTTTAGGAAATACAATTATGCTGCCTTTCTCTTCTCCTATGTAGACTGTAAATAACTGTAGATCTTTCTCTTGTTTTCTCATGTAAATATATGTAAATATTAACAAGCTATGCATGCTGATATTCTAGGCAATTTCAGGTACTTTTATAATCTGAAGGCATGTACTTGAACTGGTTTGTTAAAAAAAAATCAACTCTCTCAAATCCTTTAAAGCTCATTAGAAATTAAAGATTTCTTACTAGACTGGTTCCTTCACTCTCAGTTGTTTTTTGTTTATTTTTCCCTCTGCTTTGCCAGGGCTGTCTCCCAAGACCCACCACCAAGGATGCACATTCCAGGGCTGTTTTCCCCAAAGCGCGGGGTCCCATCGCGGGACACGATTCACTCCCCACCTGAGGATGGGCACCATTTAGATTCAACACATCCCCAGCTGTAAATGTCAGCAGAGATTCAGAAAGGGGATGTCTATCCCCTTCTCTCTGACCTCTCCCTCTGCTTAATCATCACAGAGTCACAGAACCATAGAATGGTTTGTTTTGGAAGAGACTTTAAATATCTTTTAGCTCCAATGCCCTGACATGGGCAGGGACATATTCTACTAGGCCAGTTTTGATGTTTTCTATTTCACTTTCTTGGTCCATAATCTGTCAAACCAGGATTTAATACCACAAGTTCTGGAGCTGGGTTTGAAGGCAAATGCAGCCACAGTAAAGAGTAGACCCCAGGTCTCTGGTTGTGCTGCAGCCTGGCTGCTCACTCAGACATGTTCCTCTGTTTGAACACAGTCTTTATGTTTCTTTTCCAGCATGCTTATGACTTTGACAGACTGTGAAAATAATTTGATAAATAGCTTGATAAATTTCTCCATCTCCTCCCTTCTGTGCTCTAACACTGCTTGTGGAAGCCTTTCAACTCAAGAAGAATGAACAAAAAAGAAATTACAGAAAGCTTCTTAATCAAGTCACCTCCTGCATACAGATTTTGAGACAAGGTTTCAATTTAGCTCTCTTCTTCCTTCTTTTTTTTTTGGTTTTTTTTTTGTTCATGCAATAAATGAAGATTACTCTGAGGAAAGAGGTAAAAAGTAAAAAAAAAGATGCATTTATCCCCCTGAACAGTAAAGGGGCGAAAAAAAATCCTCTCTCCATTATCTATGAAAACTAAATGCAATGACAACTTTTTAATTGAAAGAAAACAGCTTTCATGTCTGAAGATGTTTTTTTTTTCCAGAGTAGGCGTATGAGAATAAACACATTAATTGACAGGATCTTCATGACTTTTTAAGTTCCTCAAACTTAGCTTGGCATCTGGGGAAGATCTCTTTCCAGTCCTTGAAGACTATTTTAAGATGAATGTTTAAAAAGCTGAGCTGACACGGGCATTACGTTCAAGTGCAAGCTGTACTATTCTTTAGTAGAGGGCGTAGAAATGGTTCATAGAATTATTATCTTTCTACAGACAAAACCCATTACCTTCACACTAGGAGGGAAAAGCTAGTTTTTAACTTATATAAAACGGAATCAATTATCAATATCTTTGCATGGTTTCCCAGCTCTGCTGGAGAGCAGTCACAGAGCTAAACACACAGAGCCATTTGGAAAAAGGGCTCTTGCCTATGCTGGGCTCCTTGTTACACCTTTCATTTAATAAAATCAAATCTGCAGAAGCAAAAATAAGTAGTAATGATTTGTATGCAGGGCTTCCACCCTGAATGTCACAAAGGGAGATGGGAATCACATTTGCAGACCGATCACTGGGCTTCTGTTACTTTCGACTTCCTCCCAGTAAAACGTGAACAAGCAAATAAAAAGCAGCCAGCGATGCAAAGTCAAACACAGCGGTGAACAGCAGTGCAGGTCAGAGCACCCATAAAGCCTGTTGTCTTTGGTGTGGAAAAAAGTGCTCCTTCAGCAACCCCCGCTATACATTCCTCACCATCTCGCCTCTGAATAATCTTTTTGTTGGCTTTAACAGTGGTTTTTCGCAGATGCTCGTGTTTCCAGTGAGAAAAGCAAAGCTGGAAGGTAAGTGGTGGCTTTTCATGGCAAAGTCTACACATCTCCCTTGCGCTTAAACTGCAACAAATAGATATCTTATGTCTTCCAGCAGACAATGTCTAGCCTGGTTCAACTCTGTGTTCCTTGAGCAGAGAGATGGATAAGTGCATTATCACCCACCCTTACAGAACTCTGTGCCCAGCTATTTCACTAGCACAGGCAAACCTGGGTGCACACAGAGGTGCAGCATGTGCAAGGTATATAAAACATCATAGTCTAGAAGCTGGCAGTGTTGTTTGGGAAGGAAATGTTCATTATTAGACTCTCTTATCTGTTTATCCCATTCATGAGATCTGCTCCTACAAAGCGCATAATGATAAATGGCACATTTGCAAATTATCTTCTGAGTACTGATGAGAAATCAGCAACCTGCGAGTTACCGTGACTTTGAGTGAGTGCACTCCACTGCGAGCCTCGTTTGCTGAGATGCCTGCCAAATGAGTGCATTAGGATATTAGGAGTCTAATAAATTGACTAACAAGCATTTGATGAAAAATAGCTGTTCCATCCGTTACAGTTATCATCACCGCCAACAAGGCTACTGGGGTTGGGATTTTGAAGGCACCAGCTGCTGATAAAAGAGTTGTTGCTGTGCTGTGCCACGCTCTCAGCAGCATCTCCCTCCCTAACTGTGCATCTTAACAAACTCTCAGCAAGACATAGGACCTTCTTTACTTAAGTTTTCCTCTGCCTCTTCATGACACTTATGAGGATTTAAACCATTGCAGTCTTACTCAGCCCTGTCTTTTCTCTCCACTGCAGAAAGTAAGATGCTGGGTTTCTCTGTCTGGGAAGGAGACGAAGGAGACAATTTCTGTTATACAGCTCAGCACTGCTCAAACACCTGAGACTGTTCATATTCACAGTCTGAAAACTTTAACTTGTTAATTTTTGCCACAAACATCAGACTAAAGGACCGAGGTGGCTTTGGCTATAGTCACTTTTGGCAGAAAGGCACTGCATTATTTAGTATCATGCAACCAAATCAGTTTCAGGAGTACTTCTAACACGGGAAAAACTCATAAAATAAATCTTCACACAACACTCCACCTGTGCCATTCACTGCCTTGCTGGATATTTAAGAAGCCCAGTTCTTTTTATGAGTAAAACTGATAAGCTCCCATCATGCAAACACCCTCCCTGCCTCGAAAGGAGCAAGCAACAGCCACATTCAAATCCTCAAAGGTCCTGCAAAGCAGAAAGGGGAAGTTAAAGCCCAGGGCTGACTGTGCAGAGCCCTTTGGGAAGTCTTGGCCTCGCTCCCCACAGCCCCACGCAGCCCACCCGATGCACTGTGGGTGTTTGTCCCTCCTCCCAGCACATGGCTGGGGCAGCAACACTCTGCCCTGGCAAAGCCTGCCTGAGTAAATTATGTCTTTTCAGGCTAATTAATTCTTGGAAGTGCAATATGCCCTTACGTTCGAGTTTCAGAAATCTTCGTCGTGCCACTTAATTTGTTTAAAGTAGAGAGGAACCCAATACATTACAAATGCCCATTTATCGTCTGCCGACAAATCCCAGTGAACACTTAGAAGCTACACACACCTGAGAAAAGCTCTGTCTGTACCTTCCCAAATTGCATTTCTGGTTTTACCTGAGACATTTGCAAGATCCCCAACTCTGTCAACAGTCGCTCTCCAGTTTTGTTTAGCTTATCATCAACAGACTCTGCTTTTGTGAGTGGACAAGTCATTTGAGTGTGCACCACAGTTATAATGGCCTGACTGACAGCTCAGCCAGATAAACACAAGAGAATAACAGACGTAGGAACAATCTGAGTATTCATTTTGTCCGTTCAACCGGGTTGAAAGGATTTGCCAGCCAAGGGCACAACACTTCAGGCTAATTTGCTCAGCCAAAGCACTGCCGGAGTGTAAGGCTGCAAGCAGATGACTGATGTTGGGGAGATCGGCGTCCCCAGATGAGGTACTTATTATTCACCTCTGCCTCATGGGAAATGAAAGTACTATTTATTCAAAGCATCCATTTGAAAGAGAAAAACATATAGAAATGAACTTTGTTACAAAACTTGAACCCTTCTCACTGCTTCCCTACTTCTGCATTAATTCCATCTTCTGTCCTCATCCATGTCATCCTGCACACTGCAGCATTCCTGTTTTCTTGCTCCTCACATACTTTCCTTAGCCTTGTCTCCTGCTTCGCAGTTTTGCCCCCACAGCTGACACTGGGTACCTTTTCTTCACTGTTTATCTTCCATTTCTAAGCTCTGCTCAGCTCCGCAAACCTCAGAGGCCCAGCTCTATTCTCAGTGTCTGGTGCAGCAGAGGCTGCCTGTGATATCCTGGCTGTGTCTCACATGCCAAATATACTCTGTGATCATTTGGCAAATATTAGCCCCATACCCCAAACAAGAGCCACATGCTAACAATGAGCTGTCTCAGTCACCACTCCATTGTGGAACCAAGGGACCCAGGGCCAGTGGAATGACAATGCTGTCCTGGTTAAGGAAAGTTGTCTCTTGCACATTTTAAGCACCCTGTGTTTAGAGTGACAGATGGACAAGTTCACCTGCTAATCACGTAAAAGTAAATGATGGGTAGAACAGCCAAGCTTGCACTAGGAAAAGGTAAACACTGCTCTGACATATTCCCTCAAGCAAGCAAGCAAAATAATAACAGTTTGCCATGGAGGTTTTCAAGTTTGCTCCCATTAATTAAGTTCCATTTTCCGGCATCTTGAATTTTAAAATGTTTTCTCCAGGACTGATTTCAACAACTCTTTCTCCCACTGAAAACCCTGCTTTTGGCGACACAGCATGACTCTACTGGCTTCCTCCAGCTGTGGAGCCAAGACACAAGGTGTAGCAGGATGGAGGCAAATCCCTGAGCATTTTTGGAGGGCAGTGTCCCCACAGAACAGCCGCAGCCCAAGCAGGGCAGGCTGGGAACAACGGCCCTTGCAGAGGTGATGCACTAACAGCCTCAGACACATCACGGGAGGAATGTAAAGTGCACCTGACACTTCTTTTGATCCACTCCTAAGAAGCATTAAAAGGCACATTAATGTGCTGCTTTAGTGAGTGTTCAATGTTATAGTTGGAGACATAACTGAGCCTTTCACAAAAGTCTAATTGGGGAGAAGAATAAACGTATTGTTTCCTCCTCTGGACAAGCACCCTAGAACATGGGCAGAGTTGACATTTGCATGAAGCATGTTGCTGTTTTGCATTTTAAATCCTGGCGTGGTAAATGGAGGTTGAATGATCACTTTGACTATTATTAGGAAATCAGTACATGTCCAACAGCAATTCTACAGATGCAGGAACTGATATTGGCCAGCAGCAGGTTATCTCTCTCCAGTGCTGAAATTCAAAAGTGCAGGTGTATATTTACATACTTATAAGTTGCTCGCTTAAAATGTCAGATGAACACTAATAAAGTATCTGAGCTTCTATAGCCACTTTTCCTGCAATTGCTTGGTATTGCTCATGGACATCCTCACACACACATCATATTCACATTTAGTAGCAGAGTTTTGGTATTGAGCTATTGATACTTCTTGACCTTGTCAGACTATGAAGCACCTTTGCATCTCTGTGCTTTCAGTTGCCATGTTAAAGTCGCTTTGCTCTTTTAAGACAATCACACAATGAGTTAACTTCAACAAATCAAGTAGCAATGAAATAAGAAATATAAAAAGAGAATATTCACACCCAGGTTAATCAATAGGAGAACAAAGAGAGTGAAGAAAGTCAGGTCTAAGTTTCGCAGTAGAGGTAAGGTCAGGAACGACATTACTGGGTCATCCTAAATTTTGCTGAAGACTGCACATTCCTTGTTCCTATTTCTATCAGCTTAGGTGTGTGTTTGCACATCTGGTCAGACCTGTGTTCCACTGAACTCTATTTTGCTCTCTGTGCAATGTGCTTTCCTACATCTGCTATGCTGATAATTTATGTGTCCCAGATTAGCTCCCTCAGTGCTTTATCTCTGGGAGGATTAGAGGCTTTATGGTGTCCTCTTCATTTGTCTGCAGCACCTCCTTCCAGCCTCAGCCAGGCATCTTGGACAGACTCCTCTGCTGCAGTACTAACGATGCCAAGGCTGCTATACTAAGCCATGCACCTCTTAAACTCCTCTGGCAAAAGACAATCTAATTTGGGAGAACCATTAGCTTCCTTTTGTTGTAGCTCTCACTCAATCCAGCCACAAAAACTGCAGTGCAAGGGAAGAGGAGGCTGAGGAATGGGAGCCTGGAGAGCCCTGCTGCTCCATGTCCTGGCACTAACAGAAAAGCAGGGACCTGCAATGCCAAGGCTCGCCAAGAAAACAGCGTGTACTGATCGAGTTAGGCAGGTAGTTAAAATAACTCCAAATTGATCTGGGTACAAAATAGGTGCATGCAGAGGTCTTCTGGATCATGCACCAAGCAATTCTGATTTCTGTATGATATTTATAAACCAGTCAGTTTTAGCTGGCACCAACTCAGGATTAAAGGAGCTCCGGCTCCAAGCCCACACATGACACTCAATGCTTCAAAAAAAATTTGAGGCTCTTCCCATCCCAGCTTTTTTACATCCTAATTTTTCTTGACAACAGCATGGTGTTCTCATAAACAAGGAAACATCCTGCTCACCACAAAGGTGAAAGACAGGGTTTTTTTGAGCTACTCCTCTGGTTGATGTTTAAGGTGGACTCCAATGAGCCCATCTTGAAAATTGGGGAATTCCACTGCAACTTCAATAAATTGTTCGTTTTACATGAAAAAATTTTGAAATACAAAACAAATGTATAAAAAACTCCAGGATTTCTTCTGTAGTCCATATGGATTTCAGAGGCTTTCCTTTTAAATGATCTCCTTAAACAGGCCTTTAAGAAGCAACCAACATTGGAAATTTAGCTTTTACAATATTTGAGTCTGTATTCCTTTTCAACAATTAAGGCAAAGCTTTGCTGATGGAAGACCTAAGATGCTCCACTCAGAGGCCAAGGCAGAGGAGGGGGCTGAGCACAGCAGTGGCTGGGGGGAAGAGGGACAATTCCCCAAGCCTGGGGAACCCCTGGAAGGGGAACTGGAGCTGCAGGAACCTCCACAGTGTGAATGTGCACATGTGCTCTCACTCAAAGAGAGAAATTATTTTTTTTGATGGGATACACACCTCCCCTCTTTCCCCAATAAGAGGAATGGAAATGTGCCTGGCTTCCCAGCAAAGACACAGAAGATCCTTTCCTGTTGGTGCCAGTCAGTTGACTCCTGGTATTTTTCTTCATACAAATAAAAATGATGGGTTTTAAAAAGATCTCTATCCCCTATTTTGCTGCAATGCCATATCCTGCTAGGAAGATACTCTTTTGACAATAAATTTCTATTAAAGTGCAATATGCTCTTAAGTGGCACAATCTTTTTCAGTTGGCAACATGTGAAATATGTGTTCTGTCCAACTGCTGTATTGGAAGTGTATTGGAACTGTGCTATCTAACTCTCCTTACATACTTTTGAACACTTTTCTTTCAGCCCAGTTAGATTACAGAAGGGAAAATCACCCAGTGGCGTAAATGATAAATACCTAAAGGATATTTAGCGCTTACTTTCTGACAAGTACAAAAGTGAATTTGCTGCAAATTAATGAACTTAAGTGACCCCTGCTGACTTCTCAAGGAATGACATTCCATAGGGAGTCCCATCTGTGAAACAAGCAGTTCAGGTACAAAATCAAACCCTTTGTCTCAACTCCTTTGACTTTTTCTTGGAAAAGAATTCTTTCTCAGAAAGTTACTGGTGATCTGAAATGGTTCTGTAATCTACAGTTTTGGCTGGTCCATCTAATCATTGAAAAAAAGGATAAAAGGTCAAATTTGAACCCTTGCAGCAGCCAGACACAGTTAATTTGTTTTTCAGGAGTATTATCAGTTAAGCACAGTTGGAATCTGAACATCTTATATCTGCCCACATATCTGGCTGGTGCCTTCTGGCCTTCTGTGTGATGCAAGGGGCTAATAAAACGTGGCAGCACTTGATGTCAGATAGTTTGTCTCTGCCTTGTTTAATCACTCTGAATGGAGTGATGCTCAAGCCCAACTTGCATTCACTATCCATCTGCGAGGGGCTGCTGAGAGCTACTTCTCAGCAATCAGCTTGAACCCTTGGCAAGACATCTGTCAAGTACACTTTAGCATCCCCACAACCTCCAAGTAAGAGAAGTGGCCTTCTCAATTTAGATGCAATATTAAAGGCAGTTGACAGAAATCTTACATCCCGCTGTCTTTTCTCTATAGGTTGGCAATTCTGATCCCATTAAAGTCAGTGGGAGCCTTGTCATTGACTTCAATAGACCAAACACTACAAACATAGTGTTCAAGATGGAATAAACACAACTGGATCACTCTCAAACTCATTGAAAACCTAAAATCCTATTAGGTTATCGAGGTATCTTGACACTCAAGAGACACTTGAAACTCCAGAGGCTCAGGCATTTCACAGAAAACAGGAGATGTGTCCAAATGAGGAGGCAGCGTCGCTGTTGTGCTCGCTAAACTCTTAAAACACATCAGCGAAGCTTTCAGCACAAATCATGGTGCTAGGTCTGGTTGACTGTAGCACAAACTTGATCATTACACCTACACCTCAAACAAAAGAATTGAAAGTTCAGATGAACTCTGTCAGACTTCTCATGATCTCCTTTGCAGTGGGGTGGGCTGCTTGGATGACACGACCTCATTGCAAATGCAAATGTTTGTCCAGTAAGACAGCACACTTAAAAAAATACACCAAAAGAATAGCAAAACAGAAAAAATGACCATCCAGCCTCATCTTGTGTGTTGGTGTTTACAAAACCCAAGATACCACATGTGCTGGAAATTGTTGGAGAATGTCTCATAGGATGTATAAAATAAAAAAATTCCCTTCACAAAGGCATACGCTGCAAATGGCCTAAAAGCATCCAGGCATTCTTGGAAAGTGCAATAGCAGATAAGCTTCCCCTTTAATTTGTCTTAGACTAGGTGTTAGTGCAAGTTACGACCAAGAATTTAGCACATCCATTCAAATTATACCTAAAGCACTAGATCCAGCACAGCAGTAATTTTCTAGTCTTTCATACTTCCCAACTTAATGAAAAGAGACATTAATGTCCCAACCATAGATTAATTAGATGGAATCATTAAGAATTATTTCCCAGGTTTCTTTTGCTAATACACGTATTATCATTGAACACTACCAACCCTGTGTGGAAGGTTAATGTTATTTTGGAAGAATATTTACAGTATCAGGGATAGAAAACCCAATATCTAAAAAAAATATTTTCCACCTGCAGCTATCTGTCATCCATCCCACACAAACTTTGAAAGCTTTCCACTATCTGTCAAAACACAGGTTTTGATGCAATAAAGACTGTAATTATTGAGCATTTACAAGAAATAATATTTTCCCTCTGGTACACGTTATAACAGTTGTTAACATGCAAGTATGAATACTAATGCTCTGAGCCCACCTATACTCTTCACAAATGATAAGGATTTTTTCGAATACTGATATAGAGGCAGGTATAATAAAAGAGCAAGATAAGACTGAATATAGGTTTTGAAAAGTAAATGTCAATCAGAATAAGGTTTTTAGAGGCATAAGAACTTGATTTGAGGTAGAGTTTGGAAATAAAGCTGACAATTAGATCCAGAGATATAAACAGCACTTCCTTTGTGTTGAAAAATAAAATGATCCTTTTGCAACCAAAATACCAGGCTACAAGATGTGTGAAGGAAACAATACCGAGGATGCAACAAAACAGCTCTGCAGATGCCACACTAGCAGATGGCTTAAGCTGGCTGAATTACTGTATAAACATTTAACTGAGAGTTTGATTTTATAAGTGTGGAAATTATACAAAACAAAAAGAAAATGATTCTAAGAAGCACTTAAATTAGTAATTTGTAATTTTCTCTGCTTAGATGGCCTAGCTCTGCTGCCTTGCACGAGTCCATTGAAGAGGGGGGTTCTGGAATCTGTGAGAGAAATTGCACACTGTAAAAGGGAGCTCGTATGAACACACACAACTAAGCGAGGCACTTAAAGGTAAATATATACCTTTCCACTGATGTTGCAGTTTGAATCCATTCTAACTGCAAGTTAATAAAAAATCTCCCCGCCCCTCCCCACTCTCCATTTCCTCCTTCATGTCTAGATAACAAAGGCTGTGTCTCTCTGTTTATATCTCAGTAACTTCTACAGCAACCGCTTGTCGTGTTACTTGGGCTCAATTGTAATACGTGGGCAGGAAGGGCACAAGAGAAAAAGGCTCTTTGTGCATAGATATCTTCAACAAATACCAGTCAGAAGGCGGAAAAGCAAAAATATACAGGAAAGAGGAGAAGAATTTACGTAGAAATAATGTGGCTTCTTGCTACAGAGTACAGTCTGGATAAAATAGAGCATCACTGTTGAATTGATGGGTTTGGCCTGATTAATGCTTAGACATGTGTCTCAGATGAATGTTTTCTATCATTTTGAAAAGAAATAACAGGCAAAACAGGAGGCTGATGATGGGTACCGGGTTTTATCCTGATTTACTGAATGTCAAAGCAATCTGTCCTCGACATTTCCCAAAACAGTGACAGTTTTTTCTTCTGCCTTTACTGGTGAGCAACCAGACCCCAAACAATTCTAGCAGTGATTGCCACGGCAGTGTCAAACCTGCCCCTTGAAACTGCCACGCTGTTGGTGTAAGCCTGCACGACATCCTCCTCAGATGCTCCCCAGCAAGCACAACCACAACTGCTGCTCATGCTGCACGCACTTACACTTCACCACGCCGAAGGCCAGCTAACCATTTTACACTCCTTGCTTCTGAAAAGCCATGACTTGCTCTTCCAGAACTGAGATGGCAATTACACTGGGTTCAGATAGTTCTAATAAAAGACTAAGTAATCTTCTTCCTCAAAACCTCTGTTTTCCCTGCTGTCTGCATTCCAAATTCTCCATTTGGTTTAATGATTGAGGAGGGCTAACAACTTCTCCCTCTAAGCAGTTTCATTGTGCCAGGAACAAAATAAATTATCATCCCTCTTACATCCTAATACAGAACTCTTTCCTCATGATCTTGACTCTTTTCCTCTTCCTATGCATTCCCTTGCTTATATCTCCTTGCCTTCCAGTTCATCTGCTCCAAACCAACCACTTCTCTGCTTGGGATTCCCTGATATCACAACACAAAGAATCTGGAAATCAATTTGATTTAGGAATTACCGTGGTGGTTTAAATCCACTTCATCCTGCTAGGAAGGATTTTTGAATCTTACATAAAAATGTTTTTCTCTGGTGTTGACATCAGAGACAGAAAGGTGAGAGAACCCCTTTACTGACTGCAGGCCATGGGCAGCTCCAGTTTCTGATCCCATAGGTGATTTAACTAACTAAGAAATCCACTTTGTCAAGCTTGCCTCACAATTTTTCTGTTTCTATTTTTTCTACAGTCTTCCTAAGTTTCCTCTCTCCCATGAACCCATCAAGCCTAACTCCAGAACTGGATTCATTACTTGTATTTCTCCAGCTTTTGACTATGAAATGGAGAAATTTGGGTCTGTTTTCAATGTCTTGCTACTAGAAAAACTATTCTAAAATTTATTTTAAGGCAATCTAAATACAATAAACCAAAAATATATGTTAAAATGCAAAGCAAATGATGCTTGTGAACATTGTGACAAAGTGATGAAGTTTCATAGTATTGTCCACATGTCTAATTAATATTTGATGAGGAATATATTTGATAACAGGATGGACTTCCTGTAATCAAACTATGATTGATCTAGAAACACACTATTAACAAAACCCCGTCTCTCATGATCTTTGCCTGTTCAATCAAATTATCTCTAAATAAACAAGTGCTATGTAGACCTAAAGAAAATATTAACCTGTAAATTACCTGTCTACCTCTTCTTTCTTTGAGTGTTGAAATTGTAGGGCAGATTTGTCATGACTCAGGTCATAAATCATAATATAAAAAGAATATTTGACTGGAAGTCCAGGGACTCTGATACAAAGAGTTTAATTCAACAGACTAAAAATTGGTATTCTGAATGACTTTAAATAACTACTCTGGGTATTTTTTTGCCTGCTGGTGTACTGGAGGACTTAAAAAAATGGTAATGTGAAAAATTGAACTTAGATTCTCATGACCAGAGACAGGATGGTCATTCACATGCACAAAAAGTATATTTAAATATACTTTAAATATACATCTTGTTTCCTGAGATGATCAGACAAAGACATTCAGATGAACTTTGCCTTTTGGAACAATCACCTCCATGCAAAGCTCCCTCTCTTTTTTGGCTTATAGAACTTAGTACATTTCTTCCAAGTAGCAAGAAATTTCTTCTTCTTGGTAAATTTCTTCTTACATCTTTGTAGGAGCTGAAATACATTATTAAAACCTATAGTTCAGTTACAGTGCTGTAAATCACCACTGCTACCCAGGTTCTAAATTTTAATTTCACTTCAATCAGAATCAATTATTCCACTTCCCATCCCTGGCCTCTCACTCAGCGCTGGGGAAGGAACATCAGCCAGGGACACTGCTGCCACAGGCTGTGCCAGCACCCGTCCATCAGGCACTGCTGCAGAGGAATCATTCAGCTTCTGATCCCACGGCCAGGGCCCCAGATGGGGCTGGGGGAGCCTGCGACGTGCAGGTTCAGAGGTAGCACACGTGGGAACAGACACAAGCGCAACCACAGGCCTATGTGCAGTGACACCAGTGTCATTTACATGTCACGTACACTCAGAAATCTCCCTTGGCAATTGAGAGCAATGAAATCCTGCTGTACAAGGTGTACTGCGTGTGACAACTGAAATTACAAGCAGCACCGCCAAGCCATGCTCTGAGAAGCTTCTGTAATTTTTATCTGATTGACAGATGTTTACAGAAAAGATGTGCTTTATTCTTAGCATATGAACATACGAGGTAGAAAACAAAGTCCTCGTATTTCCAAGCAGTCCAGGCCATGGTTTAACACGCAGAATAGAGCCTGGGTACTGAGCACAGGCAATCCTGACTTGTGTTGGTTTGCCGCCCACGCTCAGCTGAGTCATCCCAGGGGCTCTGCGTGAGTAACTGTTAACCAACACGAGGACAGCAATGAATTCCTCCTCAGTTCAGAGCTTAAATTCAACTTATTCTGAAAGCAACAACTACGACGGCGTGGGAGCAAACAGGATGCCCACCACTCTGCCTTTCGTATAGCAGAAGAGATAAAGGAGGAAACCAATGCGTGATGAGATGATGCATGTTTTTCATTAAGAAAAGGGACAACAGCAACAGACTCTTAAAAAATCTATTTGAAACAAGACAGAGCCTTAACCCAGATAAAATTTAGCTAGATCTGAACAGGAAGACTCATCTCAGTAGCAAGTTATGGAGAGTGTAGTCTCCTAACTACACCCCAGTTTCACTGGGGTAAGGGCCAATGTGATCCATCTGCTCAGTGTCAAGCTCCTGGGGCATCTTGATACCTAATGTACATTTATGTTTCACGGTGCCACAGAACCAGAATCATTACCAGCTAAGGAGGGTACATATCTGTGGATAGATGATGTGGCTGAAATTTCTTTGGGGAGCCAAGCTTGGTTATGTTCTGAAGTCCTTTACAGGCTCCTTCCACATCAGTCCAAGGTGTTAGAACCTCTGCCCCACATCTTGCTGCTCATCACCCCCTGCCTGCCAGCAGGTACCTGCACTACCTGCAGCCCCAGCTGCTCCCCTCATCACTCAGATGATTCAGTCAGAGGCTGCCTTAGCACAGACCTATTATTTAAGCTGCTGAAGATACCCAGCTTGTTTTGCCAGAGCTGTGTTAGGGCAGCGGTGGCAGCAGTTCTGTCAGAGCGATCGTGATGCACTGCTTGACGTGAGCCAGGGGCAATAAGATTTTTGGCAGACACAAGCCCCGTCAGACAACGATGCATGAACATAGCCTTAGAGCTTGCTCAGACATCTCTGCAGTATTAATGACAAAATCCAACAATCACCCTGGTAGGATTGAGCACGTGTGAAAGCTCTAGTAAGTTAAAACCATAGGGGAAAAATTCTTGTTCAAAAAAGGAAAAAATAAGGGAGCTCCAATACAAAGCATTGCAGGAGCCATTAATTTAAATAGAATGGTCAAACTCCTGCATTTGGGAACTCCTTGCTTTATCCTCAATACTTTCAAATTATCTATTGCTTATACTATCTAAACTGCAGAAATGACATACAATGTTATGTAGAAGTGGAAGAACTTCCAAGAGGCTATAACAGTCTATTTTCTGCTGTTGTTGGCTTGGGCTGGCAGAGCACAGATAAAAGTTCAGACTGATCAATAGCCCAGAACTCACTTAAAGAGTCAATTGAAGCCATGGCAGAAACATCATCACCTTCTGTGAATGCTGGGCAAACTGCACCAGCATGGTTTGAAGTTGATTTCTCTTCCTTTCAAATAAAATAGCCTGTGAATTGATTAGAGGTAATAGAATTATTGGATGTTAGCAAGGAAGGGGATTTAAGGAAAATGTAATGACACCATCAAAGCTTTGTTGGGTTGCTTTTATTAGCCTGAATCAGCTTAGAGCAGTCCTGACACTAAGAGGTTAGAGGAAGTCTGTTAGAGGCTTGCCTATGGGATGAATGCATAACAAAATCCTTTTGTGAGTGGAAAAAAAAAGTAAAAACCCCCACAGACACGCACCAAAAAAGAACGACAAGTACAGTACTTTAACAGGGAAAATTTCCTCAGAAAGGAAGCAAGCAATGAGGCTAGGAGAGGAATAAATGGTGTAGAAATGACAATCGCTCTTCAGTCAGGGCCCATGACTGCACTCACTGCTGATAAGATCCAGCATGTGTCAGTTGTCAAGTGTCTCTTGTCACACTTCAATGTGAACTTTACAGCGAAAGGGGGACAAGAGGCAGTGAAGGGGAAAATGGCACAGCTCAGAAGGACTTGTGCACTCAGTGTGAAGCCATTTCAATTTTATATTCTAAAGGACTTTGTAGGTGATCCCATGAATGCAATTATTCTCACCTAATAAAAGCAACATATGCTAAGACAATTAAAAGATTTTATTATACATCTATTCATTGTATTTAGTTTTAGACAGCAGATAAACCTAATTTGAAACAAGATGTTTGCAAGGCAGGAAGCAGAAATAATCGTGGTCTATAAGAATATTAGTGAATCATTATATTCTTTATATAAAAAGGTGAATTAATAAAGCCTTCCTTTACTAATGACAATTTCACCCAGCAAATGAACAACCTAATTATAAAGCTCTCATTAAAACAGCATAACTTTTGACTTATGGTGTCCAGTTTGGGTGGCAGTACGTTTAAGTGATTTTATTACCCATCAGAAATGTCTGTTTGCAGGCATATTCCCAGTCTGACACAAACCTCACACACTCACCCCTTCACCAAGACATAAGGGTTATCCCATCACAAATTAACTCCTCTACGTTAGGTAGACATGCACCATTATCCTGGTGGCCAACAACCTGAGTTTCTCCAGACTTGTGTTATTGAAAATAAAATTATCAGCTCTAGAAAACCAGCTGGGCTGGCCTGTAGTTTGCAAAGTGAAGGTTTCGTGCTGTCAGACCAAACCAGGGCTTAGAGCTGCTTAGGAACAAAATCAGTGCTAATTCTGGAGAGCAAAAGAAACACTTCTGGGTCATGGACAAGCTCATGGGTGAAGTTTCCTGGCAGACATGGTGTGGAAGCTCTGGAGCAGCCAGTCAGTGTGGAAGGAAGAAAGTCGTGGGTAATTATAGCAAGATTTGCATATGACCGCAGTGACTCCCCTCGTTGAGGCAAATGAAGGGCACCAAGGGACTCTGCTGCTGGGAGCCACCAGAATTAAGCAGGAATCCATCACTTCATGCATAACTGATAACATGTCACCTAAAAATCTGATCTACACAGCAAACAACAATTGTGGAGGGGTTCCATCCAGATCAGTCCCACGTGGCCAGGAGTGCCAAAGGCACAAAGATACTTCATGTGAAAAACATCATTCAGAATCTCTCCCTTTTTTTCCCTTGCCAAACAAGCAATGTCAGAAGACGGCCCCTGTGCAAGGCTCTACCTGAAACCACAGTCATGGCAGAAAGAAAAACGGCAAACAAAAATGCCACATCTGCAGAAGGAATTTTTGCAGTTCTTAAAAATCTTAAGAGAAACTGAGTCAGAGTGACCAGTTGCAGAGCACCTACAGCACCCAAAATTTCAGTGCAGGTTATCAACATACCACAACGTGCATGTGAGAAATATTGTGAAAACCCATTAAGAATGAAAATAAAAAGGAAAGGGATGTAAGGAACAAGACGGGCAAAAATATATTAAAATGAGCATTTCTTTGCTCCTACAGAGTCCTGAATCAGGCACAAGTTTGGTGAAGCCTATCAGAGATGCTGTTTTTCCAGTTGTGGAAGAGTAGAATGAAACACCTTTTCTGGGATGGCAGAGCAATGTCTGGCTTTTGTTACAGGTACTTTCCTTTGGGTGATGGCAGAAAAAGAAGCTTTAGAATCAGTCACATAGAGCAGCTACTCCAACTCAGGTACTGACATGGGTACCAGCTACCACACCTTGCTATTGAAAGGAAAAATGGGTTGAGATTAAAACCTCTTAAATCCTTAAAGTAATTCCTCCTCTCTAATGTAGCCACAGTGTGATTTACTGTTATGGCATCACACATGTGAATCCACCACAGGAATTTTCTCTGAGTTGAGCAATGTTCACATGTGGAGATATTGGTGACTCAGTGCTACAGGTTTTATATCAACCAAGTTCTTTTGATTTGCCTTCAGCAAGAGTGAGAAATGACAAAACATAGAGTCAGGAGAGTGCCCTGACTTGGGAAGTCTCAGATGAAAGATCCACTTCAAGAAAAGTACTATAATTACTGAGCACAGGTTTATAAATACTACTTGACTAATGATTTAGAGCAGTGAAGCAAATGGAAAGTGTACCTAAACCTGACAATCATCAGCTATTTTCCCACCAGTACTTGAATATCTGTGAAGTGAAAATATCACTGAAGATCTGGCTAACATGAACCATGACTTATTAATAATACAGATATTTATCAGCATCCTGTCATAGATAGTCTTAAAAATAACTGTGAATTGTGTGCAGCATAGGTCCTTTGCCTGGATAAATTGAAGTTTATCCCATTTTACACTTTGGACTATGACAAAACACAGGAACTTGCTGGTTTACGTTCCTGTCCCACAGAGCAGCTCCAGGGAACCCTACCAAAGGGAGGCCCCCTTTCTTTACTCCAAGGACCTTTAGTAAATTTTAAAAAAAAGCCAGATTTTCTTCAAAGGTTGCAAACACTTCTCCTGGGAAGCATCTCAAGTGTACACATTGAACTCCAAATTATTTTCTTTTATTTTCTTGATGCTGGCAGATTTTTTTTCTCTCTTTTATTAAAGCCACAGTCCTCTCCTCTCTTCCCTCATGGGAAGGATTTCTTTATTAAAACCTGCATTATTATTCCCTTATTCCCCCCTGCTTTGCATCAGCTCACAGGCCTCTATGCTTCCTTTAAAAATAAAAATGTGCACACGGGTGCAAAAGCTTGATGCAGACCCTAAAGTGGATCATACCCTAAAGGAAGCAAAAAAACTCTGCAAACTGACTTTACACTGGGAATGTGTGACAAAAAAAAGCAGAGTCTGGTGTTAACATTCCACCTAGGCCTTTGTGTGAGTACACAGATTTGAGTAGGAAACATGGATCTCTCATTATTTATATGACCAAAGTCTCCATTTTACTTGGCACCTCTTTAATGTTATAAAGTGGATGTGATGTGAAATGATTTATTAAGAGATCATACTGCTCCTGTGTAGATTTAGTCGTGTGGCTGTTGTATCCAGCATTTTGTGCTGTACCTCACACAAGTGCAATGTTTTCCAGCCAGCCCATGAACAAATGAGCAGTTTGCTGCACTATAAAATGCATGGATTATAAAAGCATTTCATTTCCAAATGCTGCATTTATTTCTGGAAAACAGGAAGATTGCACAATATCACTGTACTTCTGTATGGATTTATCACCTGACTGGGAAGCAAAACAACACAAACACAAATTTTAAAGTACCATGTTAATAAATGATCGCTGTGTACTACGAGGGAAAAAAGGCAACAATGATGGAGTTTTTGCCTTTATTTTTTTAAATTGCCATAATGCTCTGCAAAAACTTAATGCTCTGCAGGGCAAAAAAAAAAAAAATCTTAAAAAATCACCTGATCTTGATGTTGGAAAGGTGCCAAACCCATCTGAGGTCCAAATCTATATGTACATAAAAAAGCAGGAAGCAGTCTTAAAAGGAAATGCTAATTAGCTTCCTGGGATTTCAAATTTTAAAAGCTTCTGTGATTGAATTTATTTTAGCAATTCTTTCTTTAAGGAATGTGAAAATTGGCCCTACAGTTGAGACTTCAAACAAACAGGATGAAGAAGCAAAATCCTTCATAACATTGCTTATTGCACTCAAAATGAATATAGTCATATGTTGAGGACTGATCAATAAAAGAGAATTATAAAGAGGCTATGAAGGTAAAATGACTTCTGGCCAACTTTATCAAAATACTAAGAAAAACTGTCAGAGTATTAGCAGTATTAAACACAGAACAATCAGTTTGTATAAAGGGACGGAAATGTGCTCTTAGCAGCAGGGGTACTGTGATTTTTACATTGGATGCAGCATAAATTAAAATCTTCTGCATTATTAACAACAGCAAACACCTCCTCTGGGGCACAGATAGTAATGAAAGTTCACATTTGAATTAAAGCACGGATGCTGCTGAATAGAGACAAAAAAGTAAGGCAGAAAAAGAGTCCATTTAGGAGGGGCAAATACATTACTAATAGGCAAAAGAGTAAATCAGGGGTTTGAAACATCTTTATTTTTGTCCATGTGATTATCACACCTCAAGACCTATCTCAGAACAAGTTTTGGTTTAATATTAATTCTTTGCATAAAACTTTCAGTAAAGCACCGAGTAAACCCTGGACCCAGGCCTGGCCTCTTCAACAAAGCATCCACAAAACCCTTGTGCATTCAGACCCAGGTGATTAAAAGTTACCTATGTACAGAGGAGCCTTGATTAATTCAGGCAGCTAGGAGTTCATCTTTTAAACACTTCTTGACGACACTCCTAGCTCCACACTGCTTTCCAGGAAAGAAGTTTTCCATTTTCCTGGAGCCAGTCACCTTGCTAAATGCTGACAGCAACAGCACAAATGCAGAGCAACAACATATTTACCGCGGGTCAGTTTTCAAGCTGCTACAATATCAATTTAATATTCCAGGAACCACTGGGCTTCATAGTTCACTGTATGGGATATCATATATATGTACACTAAAACTTTAAGTAGCTAAAACTGTCCTGGCTGTTGGGCCAGGGGAGCCACGTTACACAAACTGCCTGGCAGTCTCTCACCTTGTCTTTATTGCAAAAATGATGCATTTTTCCATGCCTCGGCAGAAGGGCTGCTTTCAGTAGGGGCTCAGAAAGGCTGATCTTAAACACTTTCATTTTTAAGGCAGGTCTTGTTTTATAGAGGTGACAAATTTTTGAGATGATGGAGCAGAGCAAACTTAGTTTCCTGCCTTGAACTTTCAGGGTGTAGGAAACAGGCGAACCACTTTACACAAAAATGGGTTCAGCCTGACAAGGGTGGACAAGACCCTTTCCAAGTGCATGGTCAGGGCCACCAGGTGGGTCATATTTACCCTCTTTTCTTTCCAGGATGCCTCAAGGAAGCTCGGGAGATCATAGGTGTTCTGAGGCGGTGCAAGAAGGACAGGGCATGGCTAGAAATAACATACACCCCCTGTAAATTCACTGAGCCTATTTTAAAATGTTAATAGAAACTAGACTCTACTGAAAGAATTTTTTGTGAGGGGTTACAGGAGACCTGGGTCTATGGGAAAGGGAATATCTGTACCCAAAGGAATCACACAAAGGCAAGACTTCAGAGCTGTGTCTCAATAGCTCCCACAGAGAATTTGGAGGAATAAAAAGTGTCTTGTTTATTCCACTGAACACTAAAGTCCCAAAGAGGGACCAAATGAATTTCTCCAGTGGGAAAATCTGCCTAAGGGAACAATTTAGCCCTAAAGAATTACAAATTAACAAGAAATTAGTGCCCTCTGATTTTTTTGCTCAGTGCCATAATACTTGGTGGAGATTTTAAAAGATGTGGCTGTGCAATTAGAAATTTCCAAATTAAATATTTAGGCATTAGTATTCATACTAAAATCCTGCATAGGGAGAAGTTTTGAGAATAACATTCAGAGAAACATAAAATTTAGGGAGATAGACTTACTTTGAGAAAACTTTTAAAGAAAGATAGTCTAAGACTGCCTTTGCATTTAAAACATGGAATGTGACATTTAAAGGATTTTCCAAAAATTAAGCAGCACATTAAACCAGGCTTCCTGATCAGCCTTCCTATATGACCTGAAGATTCTTAAAAGCTACAGTAGCAAACACCCTTCATTTCTGACACATATGTCTTTGTTTAAGATATATTTAAATATGTTTTCACAATAAAGGAGGTCAAGATAAGAATACAGCTGAAAATCCTTGTTGTTCTAACGTTTGGCTGGTATTTGTTGCCTTTTGAAGAAGCCTTTTGAAAGATGATCACTGTACCTGAAATGCAGATAGTTATAAAAATGGCATTAATTTGCTTAGACCGGGAGATTTTCACAGGAGAGCAACTAGCAGAAAACATTATGAAAATGTCCAAGAGGACTGGTAATTGAGTTGATTAGTATGACCTTGGTTATGAAGGTAATAGAAGAGTGAATGGTGCTTAGACTGAGTTATAACCCTGCTACCTTGCTCGGAGATGTAGTGAGCTATGTAATTTGTTCAGGGTGAATCCAGCAGCCTGGCCTCTCCCTGACAGGGTAGCACACTCTGCCTAGCAGAGCTTGGCTGGCCACTGCTCCTACCCCAGCCAAGTAAACAGAGCAGGGTCAGGCAGGGGATGATGAACTGCGTGCTTCCCTCTGCTCAGTATGGTAATTTTCTGCTGGCAGACGCTTTCTGTTAAAGGTTTCTTTTAAAATTAGGAAAATTAAAAGCAATTCACAAAAACTTTCCAGCTTCAGAGCGTAGAATCTGCATCCCTTTGAATTAAACTCCCGACAAAACCTATCTTGATTTACCTACTCACCCAACCGCATGGTTCTGGTGTTGCTTTTTAACTCATCATATTTCCACCCTGTAACAATTCCAGAAAGGCTTTAAAAAGTCAAGGTTTGTCTCAGAGAATGGGGCTTTATTTGTTCAGGAACTGATTCAGCTAAAGGCCTGAATGCACAAGTGCTGTGATTGCCTTTCATGCACTAGATTAACGGTGATTATTTAAAGATATTTTAGGTGGCCTCCCTTTACAGTGAAAAAAGGCATCCAAAGCAATTAAACAAATTAGACAAAGAAAGTGAGGAAATACAATTTTAAATGCTACATTTTGCATTCTTGTCCCCACTAGTAACCAGATGAGACATAATAATCTAACAGGCTATAGAATTAAGTGTTTTGAGAAAATAAAAGTAGTCACAGAAAGGAATCTTTAAATGCTAAACACCAATATATATATATTTTTTTTTTTTTTAAATCAAGGAATGGATCAAAAGCAATGTCTTCAAAGTCAGCATAATTTAAATATTACCCCTTTCCTTCCATCCCTGACAAGCTGTCTTGCTATTTTATTGCAAGTTTCACAAACGAATAACTAGCCAAGGTTCCCTAGAAGGAAAATGCCTACATAAAAGATTCAATTAAATTAAAATTACTCAGTTCAGTCTGTGTGTGTCCAACGCAAAGTCTGCTTTACTAGGAAACCAGGCATAGATATTCAGCTAAAAATTGACACACATTAGACATATAATTTCAGGCCATATTTCCCTACAAAGTACAAATCAGCTCTCTTTTGGTTTCATAGCTATCAGGATGTCATCATATTCTTTTTCTGAGGAAATCTGAGAGGATGAAAGGAGGCGCTTAGGAAATAATTTTGCATTTTCTCTTAGAAATTAAAAATCTTTCATTTCTTCTCATTTATTTAAGTGCCACAGAGAAATGGGGTTAGAAATGGATTTAGAAAATAATCCAAGACATCTAAAGAAAACTGTAATCTCAATAACATTCCAACTATAATCATTTCAGGGGCAGAGAAGTAAAAGCAGTTTCTGTGTGTCCATGGATTTTAGAGACTTGCAAAACTACAAAGCTCTCTGAAATCAGGTGTTATATATTCGGCTCTCATTTCACAGAGCTAAAATCAAACTGAATATTTAATTCTAAGTATAAACTAATGACCTGATCCTGAATCATGTAGCATGAAGATAGATTACTGTTGACATGCAGAGTCCCAGTGAAATCCCTGGGATATTGTGTGAGCTGAGCAGCCGCCTGCCCACGACACAAAGCTCAGAACAGCAATGCTGAAATGGAGTGTGGGATGTTAATTCACAGTCACCATCTTTAACACCACATTTTTAATATCATTCCTCCTGTTGTTTTGAAGGTCAGTAGATCCAAAAAAAATTTCCCACTCTCAGAGCAATGAGCATGGTACGAAAGTAATAATGGGCTTTCATTTTAAAGTTCTGCTGTTGCAGGTTTATATTGCAAAGTAAAATAAAAACAACTCCAGCTAAGCCTTTAGCTGTTTGTAAAAGTTTGCAAGCTACAAGCAGGACAGATTTACTTGTGTTTTACCAGTGCTGAGCTGACACTAATTATCCCACTGTGAACTTTGGAAGAAATCCCTGTCCTGATGAACTGATGGGAGTTTCGCCACTGACTCCAGCCGCAGCGGCACTTCACCCCTGGCCTAGGCCCCGTGCCACGGCCTAATACTTTCTGCGCAATCAGACCCATAAAGTTTATCTTGAAAGCCAAAAAAATATTAGGTCAACTTATAATCACTCAGCCTTTTCCTTTTCTGGAGGGACAGCTTGTTTTAGTCATCGTCACCATGTCCCTGCTGCTGATGGAAGCTGCTCATCCATCCATGAGGGAGCTGTGCCGGAGCGAGCGGCCTCGCCTGGTGCAGGCAGCCAAGCGCTCATTTATTAGTATGCACTACCCAAATTCAAAGACTTTCCAAGGAAGTTTGACTGCAGCGGGAGCATTCTGATTTATGAAGCTTGGTTATCATTTTTAAACCACAGCCCTGTCCCCAGCCTGACTCGACTGACAATGACATATGCCCAGGGTGTCTGTCAGGCCTCGCAGGCTGATTTCTCCTCCCCGCCACAGCTCTTCCCCACGCTGGGACCAGTTACACCCCATTTTCCCACAGGTGGGTCAGCTGGGCACTCTGCATTGGTGCAAAACCCCGCACAGCAGCAATTGCTTAGAAAAAAAGGAGAAAATTTTAAAAATCTGGTTTTACAAAACAAGCTCTGCGCAATTGCAGCATGCACTGTAGCCAGTATGGCAGAGTTAGACATTTCCACACAAACCAAGAAAAAAACCCAGGAAAACAGAAATCAGAGTTAGACTTTTCCACACAAACCAGGAAAAAAAACCCCAGGAAAACAGAAATCTAACACCAGGCATGACTAAATGTGTGTCCTTGCAGGCCAGAATGGATATTTGTTTGTTGCTTCTAAATATGAACATTAAATGCTCCTTCTCCCTCTCCACCTTACCATCACATTAAAAAAAAAAAAAAAACACTTCAGAACATATTTGAACATGCCTCCTTAATAGGAGAAAGATGTCATACAACCAACACGTCTTTCCCATGTGGAGAGAGAACATTCTGCATTACAAACATACAGCAAATGTAACCAGAGGAGGTATAGGTGGGTACGGAGATCTAAGCAATGGAAACATGCCTGTCTGGCGTCCAAAGAATTACATTAAAGATGCTCAAGTGTCATTTTAAGAGTCTGTATCTTAACATCAAGCAGACAAAGATGCTTTCATGGTCTTTCTTCAAGCAATAAGGCAGAAACACAAGTAGGGATTTTCTTTTATGCTCAGCAAGATAAAAACTGAGTATAAACACCAAAGTATTTATTCTCACAGCAATCCCATGAAATGCACTGTTATTCCCATTTTAGAGATGAGGAACTGAGTCACAGAGAGACCTTCTGTCTCACAGTTTAAAGGTGGTTTAAAAACTGAGCTGAGGACACTGTGTTCACATCCAGTGTCTGAGCCACAAAACCAGAATTCATCCTTCATAATAAGATCAGCTTTTCATTCAGTAACTATGAAGGTGCTAAAGGAATTCAGTAAATTCTTCTGCAAAAGCTACATGATATTAAGATGAAAACTAGCAACCCTGAGCTCTAGTAACATATCCTCCCAAGCAGGCTCCAAAGAAAATGTGGAAAATAGGTGTTTCATAGCTGAGGCAAGAAAGAGAGAAACAAAACGCCTTCGCAAATTATTTTTTTTCGTGTGAGCAATGTGCTTTTGCTGAAAGATTGGTGTGTGCAAAAAGGGAATATTTTTGGTACGTCAGCTTCAATTACCAGCAATCTAAGAGTGAAAAGCGACAGCCTTGTCCCAACAACCTCCTCCAAAGGAGATGCCCATCAGCCGAAAGCCCTGCTCCCAGCGTGACCTTTCCTGCTTTCTGACTGGGCATAAGGGCACACAGCCATTTTATTTAAACTTCTTCTGGGAAAACTGCTTGTTAGATGTTGATTTCCAGCAGCCACTGCCCCTCTGAAAACAATATTCATGGCTGGTGTTTCACTTGGAATGCTAACGGGATCAATTTGAACTCTCTACACTCTCTGTCTCCGACTTGTTTCGTACATACTCAAGGCCATTTACATCATTTTACAGAAAACTGTTTATGAGTGGGGATGCACATTGTATTGACTGCTGCTGGGTTAATTCCTAGCATGGAACCAGTCCTAGCAGGCGAGCTGGATCCCAAAAGAGGCAAGGCTGGAAAAAAATCACAGCGCCTGGAGCCAGACAAAGCAGTTTCGGTACAAGTTCCAACATTATCCCTAACAATTTTTGTCAGGCAGCTACTGAGAGCACTTCACAGCCTGCTCACCTCCTTGCTGCTTTGTTTTCTCTATTTAAATAAAAATTGCAGTCTCTCCTTTCACTCGCACGGCTAAAGGGCCCCGTAATCCAGTGTATCCTTGGCTCTGTCACTGTGCTTGCTGACCCTACAGTGAGCAGGCTCTGACCACCAAATGCGAGCGGAATAAATTATCGCTGACACTCCAATATTTAATTATGCAGCTGTCAGAGCGGCCCTTTCGAAATTCATTTTAATAAAGTGGGAACTTTTTCCTTTCAAGGTTAGAGTCAGGGGAGTCACCTTCTGTGTCAGGCTGAGGTCTCCACCATGAGCTTTGCATTCTTCCCTGAGAAGCCTGTCACTTGGCCTGATAGAAGGACCAGATAACGGCACCGATGTCTATTGGCCTCCCCCGCCCTGCCTGGATGAACATCCTTCATTTAAACCCACAATAATGAGGACCTCAAAGTCAGGCTGGCAGCCACAAGGGCAGCTCGGCAGGGGAAAAAAAAAAAATGGCTTCTTATTATAAAATTCACCCGATGTTATAGCTGCAATCTAAAAGCAATCATGTTCATCTCACCGTTTTAACTGGTTAACCAGAAGTATTTAACATGTTAAAAAATGTGAATGGAAACCCAGTGGGTGAAGCCCCAGCAGTCTGTATTTATCTGCACTGAACTCAGACAAGGAGAGGAATATTGCTTCGTGTTTTTCTGCCAGCAAATTATCTAACCAGATCTTTTTGCCAAATATTTAGAAAATAAAACCCTTTTTAAACACGTACTGTGTAATAGGCAATGTCCACATACTGCAACCTGCAGTGTATGGATCAGAGGTGCCTTCTAAGGTGCTCAAATGCAAAGCTGCTGTGTGTATTCACAGCTCACTCTCACACACACAAATACAGCACATGAAACAACCATTGTACTGAAGTGCTGACTATAAGGAACCTTGCCTTCACGAAAACAAAGACTATTTAAAAATATGTGGCTACATCTCAATTAAATTTTCACATCTGCAGATCCTCGCTTTCAAAACTTTTGATTTTTGTAGTGCAGCTGTGAGAAAACAGAAACAAGTTTGCCACTTTCAGCCCAAAAATTTGTGAGCAAGAGTGCAGTTAACCTAAATCAGCAGAAAAACAAGCAAAATATAACCTGCACATATCCCAAATCTTCTTGTTTCTGTGTGACAACACTTCTAATTTCTAAGCAATGTTAATAACAACTTTGACTTACAAGCTCTATTCCTTCCCTGGGTTCCTATGGTGCTAGAGATTTAGCTATGCAAGATTTTCCCCAGTATTATACATCTTCTACAAATGGGGAAGTGAAAAACACATAAATTGTATGTGGGCTGGGAATTAAAGCTCTTGGGGCAGCCCCACATCTCCCAGCTTAAATCAAAAGAAAACTTGCTAATGAGAGAGAAGTTAATGGGATACCATCCTACATCCCATAGGTGCTAACTGACCTATCCCAAGACACAAAGTGTCCCAGGAAAAGAAATTAAAGCTTTAGTAAAAATGGGTTTTTTTCACTTAATTTGATCCACAGTGAAGTCACAGCCAAGAGAGAACAATATGACTCACTAGCACAAAATGTTTTACTTTCTGGATTCATTAGCACTAATGAAGAGCAGGTGCAGGGTACCAGGGGAAATGCTGTGCAGAGCAGCTCTCCAACATGTTCTCCTGCCCAGCATTTGGTGTTTTGATCCTTCCCTGCAAGGGGGTGCACTTTGTATCTCCCAAATAATGGACAAATGAATCACTATCCCCAAAGCCAGCAGAAAAAAAGTACATAGGGCTCTGAAAAAGGTCAAGAGTCCACTCAAGTTTCACAGTTTACACAAACATTCTGGGTTGCACTATGGGACTTCATATTAAAAAAAAAATTTTTTTTTTTTACGAAAAAAACATTTAACTTCTCACTCATTTTCTGTTTTCAATGTGAGATCAGCACTTCCCGCCAAAAAATTAAACATTTCCTCCCGATTCACCTGTTCGTCTTACACACACCTAAATTTCTAACAACACACACCAGGGTTACCCCCTCCAGCGTTAGGCACCTAAAGCACAACCTTTGAGTAAATGTGGTTGCTCTTGTCCTCCTTTTGTCAGTGGGCTCAGCCAACACTTGCAGAGGCTGAGCTGGAAATTGAGTAGAATGACCCTTTGGTGGTAGCCCCTGCACTGCGCTTGTGTACAGCGCCCAGGGTGACAATTTACATTTCAGAAGCTGCAATTAAGCTGTGTGGATCTGGGTTT